>JAJJMB010006998.1:12890-85093 GCA_023531105.1 Papaver atlanticum | reverse complement strand
TGCAAACCAGTTGAAGAAACTGTTACAACCAGTTGAAGAAACCGTCGTTGTTTCCCTGTTCTTCACGAGCAGCAGCAGCAACAACAACAGAGTTCTGAAAACTCTTGATTCACGCCTCCTGAGCTCTCCTCTCGACCCCCAAACTCTCGACACCCCTTCTATATGACCTTGGTAATCTATTTATACCCGAAAGATGCATCGAATCTCCTCCATAACTTCAAAAAATCTTCTCTTTATTATTTTTATTCTCACAACAATAATTTCCATTTTTTGATCTTCCACGCGCATGCAGCTGTATTTCTTTCCTTATATACCTATTCACGCTCCATAATATCGATTAAATCTTCCAAACACGTGCAGTACACGTTTAAATTCCTCACAACTCGTGCAAGCTCATGTTTTTCCTCCAACTCCCTGTTTGGATTAAACCAAGTTATCCAGCCAAATTTGGTCGATAAAATCACCCATACTAGATTTCTATAGTCATATCACGTCTACCCACTAAGTTTCAGAGATTGAATCTCACTAAATCACGTCCAAACATCCGATTGAAATTCTGCCAGTGAAAGGGAATATTTTCCCGCCAAAAATATTTTTTTGAATTTGAGAAGAACATGTCCTCCCTCTAATCCTGCACAGGTGTCCCTTTAGCACTTGTCTTATGGGGTGCAAATAGTAATTTTTGGGCGTAGATAGTAATTTTTCCGGGGTTCCTCCGACACATTTTTGGGGTGCTTCCGGTGCATTTCTGGGGTGCCTTTAGTACTCTATCCTGGGGTATAAAACACCACTTTTCGAGCCAATTTTGCTGCAAGAGCTTATCCCCTAGAAAAGACTTAAAACAACTCTATTAGAAATAAAATGAGTCCTAGATAATGTAGTTATGGGTGAAAATGCGTCACACTTACGTGCTTATCAAATATTCCACAGTCGCACTCCCCACAAAGATTTGACAATTAAACACAAGTTCAATTAAGAACTCTCCCCCATAAAATGTCATTCCCGAAAGAACATCAAGAGCGACCTTACTTATACAAGAAAAGAAGGATTTATTTGGACATTAACAAATTACATGAAACATGAATCTGTATCCAGTAAACTCGAATAAATTAACCACAAGAAGACCTTAATGATTAATTTAATCGGAAATGATCAACATAAGCAAACTTACGGAGCCATACAATACTTTCACATAGAAGTGGATCACGGAAAGATCAATACTGCGGAATATTCAAAAGTTCATTATATCTTTTATCAATATTTGCATAAAGACACAATAGACTTAACTTTTGAGCATATATGAGATAATCATAGTTCACGGACGTAAACACACATATCCCATACTATATTTTTGCAATATATAAAACCAATAAAGATTAATACTTCAAAATCATCTTCCTAATAACTAAGAATTTAAATAAATAAATCTAAAACATTGCAAGATGAAAATTGTTGGCAATAGCTATGTGTAATCACAATATCTGCTATTCCAAACCCTAGTTATCCTTCTTAAAACACAAGAATACATTCTCATAAGAAGTTTCCTAGACATTATTTTAGCAAGAAACAAATGTCATTTCACTTACTTTGAAGACTCTTCTCATATTCCCTATAATCATCAAGCTCATCTTCGATTAGATCAATCTTGGATTCGAGATTATCCATCTTATCCTCAAGTCTTTTGGTTTAAGTTTCGAGTTCACTCTTCAAAGCACGTACTTTTTCCAAGACGAGATTCATGGTTAATGAGAGCTTATCAAAATGAGAGACAGTGAGATTCACATTAGAGGAAGAATCACGTGTGTCTTGACACATCTTATCAGAAGAATCAAAATGAACTTTCTTAGAGGGAAAGAGAACAGTCCAGACATCATCTTCATTACTGGAAAAACTTGATGAGGACATGATAGAAAAGGTAAATGAAATGCTTGCTTCAAGGAATGAAATCTTCCAACTTAAAAAGAAGAAGATATGGGATAAATTCCCAAAAATACCTTTGACCAAAACCCTAACAGAATTTTGGATATCCCAAAAAGGACTTTATTGGGAAAACCGTTTATATACACAGAAACGTTTCTTAGCTCAATAACAGAAATAAGAGCCCAAGAAGGAGATACAGAAATAAGTCAGTAGAAGAATTTCGACTTACTTAAGAATTATAACGCAACAAAAATCTTTTCACACCCCTCTCGGAGATTATGGCTCTTGTCCAAAGGAAAAACAAGAACAATCTTAGAAAATATTACAAATTGTAATTTCTCCCATTCAATAAAGGATCGGGTGGTTTCTCAGGAGAACATGATGATTTCGTTATTCCTTTTTTCTGATTTGTCTTTATGAAGGGAAGATCGAGAAGAGAAATCTTCCTTTCCCGCAATGTTTCGAAAGCCTTGTTTATTGATTTTCTCAAACTATGAATGGTTCTGAATATCTCTTTCGACAGTGATGTAGATTTCTTATGATATTTTATTTTCTTCTTCTGATAAAGTAAATTAATAGAAGAAGATTTTTAAAGAACCTTTGTGCAATCCGTCTCTAGGTGATCCTGGTTTTTATACAAGGGAGACTTAGGATTTGTCATGCCATTATATTTTATCATGTCTTTCTCATTACAAGAGAAGTTTGAACATGACATATTCTCAGGAGTAATAAGCTGATTGGATTTAAAAGATTTTATCGAAGATAATCGATCCTTCTTCTTAAAATCACGATTGCGAGATGTCGCATTCTCTTGTCTTAATTTTTCAGTTGACATTCCAGATTTTCAAATCTTTTAATCCAGGATTCCTTCTCCAGTTGAAACATACTCTTAATTGAGTACAGATATGTGGTCAAGAGATCAATTTTCTCTTCTAGAGAAGTTAGATTGTTTATCATGGAATAATCATAACTGTTGGAGAGACAAGTGTGACTATCAGCAAAATAAGTGAGAGAACTTTCATAGGCTTCTTCCTCGAGACAGTAGTCAAGAGTTGCCATCCATGCTTTGGTTATCTCACTAACCTACTTATTAGGACAATCACAGATATGATGATCACATTTGTAGCACTTGGAACAAGTTCCATTATCATAGTCTTTGTGAACTTTCTTATCACTTTCATTGATTGAAGAAGATTTTTTACGAGACTTTCCTTTTCTCCTTCTAAGAGTTTTCTTTAACTGTTGTATAAACAGTGAAATAGTCGAATTAAAGCAATTCCCATCCTCCATATCAATCAATTAAGGACATAGAGAATTTACATTAGGTGCAGCAAGATGATTGCAACACACGCGAAGTTTTTCTCTTTTACTTAGTTCAAGATAAAAAATCTTTAGCTTTCCAACAAGAGTATTTCTGGAAAGTGTATCAAGGTTATTTCCTTCAACGATGGCATGTTTCTTAGAATCGTATCTAGCTGGCAATGATCTAAGAATTTTCATCACAATGTCCTTTTCAGGAATAGTCTTACCTAATGCAAAAGATGCATTAACAATTTCAGACACTTTGTGATTAAACTCATCAAATGAATCTTCATCAGTCATATGAAGGTTTTCCCAATCATAATTTAGGTTTTGGAGCCTAGCTTCTTTCTCAGAGGTATTCCCTTCAAATACGGTTTCTAAGATCTCCCAAGCATCCTTAGACCGAGTACACATAGTCACATGGTGCTGAAGATCTGGGGTAATGGCATGGATGATAGCATTCAAACCGTCAGAATTTTGCTTTGCAGTAAGAATCTAATGATCCTCATACTCACCAATATCCTTTACAACGCCTACACCGTCTACTGAAACTATTGGAGGATCATAGTCATTAACAACACGAACCCATGATTGAAAATCACACGCTTGAAGAAAGGTACGTATGACAATTTTCCATCATAAGTAATCAGAGCCATCGTAGACTGGTGGTACGTTTACAGAGATAACACTTTTTTCCATAGAGTCAGATTGCTACAAACACAGACTTATGAGGTCTTAGCGTGTTTGCTTGCTCTGATACCAATTGAAAAAGTGGGGGTCTAACAACCACACCCAATATTTCATTCGGCAATCTGTATGGACTAACTCCAATATAATTCCAAGAGAATCAACTAGACAGTCAGACTCAATCAAGGAAAGATATCCAAGAGTTGTATCTCTTTCTCAAATCAATCAACAAATCAACAGGATGGAATCCGTGAACTGATTGGTATGAGATTAACTTGGACGGTATCAAAAACCAATGTCCAAGCATCAATCAATTTCTATCCAACAAACAAGGTCAGATTTACCAATTGATTGAACTACGCACAATCTGTGATATTTCAATTATATAAAATATAATGCAGAAAAGAAATAACACAGACGCCAGAAGTTTTGTTAACGAGGAAACCGAAAATGCCGAAAAATCGTCCAGTTTTGAACACCACACTGTATAAAGCCGCTACAGACACTAGCCTACTACAAGTTAACTTCGGACTGGAATGTAGTTGCACCCTAACCAAGTCTCACACCGATTAAGGTAGAGTCGCGTTCTTTACGCCTATGTATCCCAATAGGACTCTACGCACTTGATTTCCTTAGATGATCTCACACACAACTAAGAGTTATATTGGAATGCAAGTTTTCACCGGTCACAAGTTACTTTGGGATCCAAGGTATAACCAGTCACAAGATGAATTGGGAAGTTAGTTGCAATCGGTCACAAGCTATCTTTGGGAAACAAGGTGTAACCTGTCACAAGCCACTTTGTGGATCAAAGTGTAACCGATTACAACCTATCTTGGGAATCATGTTATATCCGGTCACAACATATTTTGGAGTGATGGTATAATCGGTTCCATGAGAAAAATAAAGTTTCCATGGTTCACATATTTCTTCATGATGTGTGTGAATTAGGGTTTTGGGTTTGCTAAGATGAGAAGCTTCTAGATGTCGACATTATTTGAACATGTGCGTAACTCTTATCATTAATTGTTCAAAGATTTCCTTGATACTCAAGGTGATCCCATACCGAAAAATTGAAAAGCATTTAATTATAATTTTCATTATATATGTTTTAATTACCAGCAATTAAAGCATATCCTCTGGAAAATATTATTAGTTATGTGCTAGACTAATAATAGAAGTTTTCCATGAGAGTTTTCGGAAATATGGTTTGGCGTTTGTTAAAGCACTGCTAGGTCGAACTTGCAAGCGTTGATATCTCAAGCTTGTTTGTCAAGTTTAGTTGTCAAAACTATAAGTCTTGATTTCTAGTATACTTATAGCTATGTCTCCGATTATGATAGAATGTGTAGTTGAGCTTTAGACTTCACGGTGTTCACCGATTGAAGACGAAGAACTACTAAGGGGAGCTTGTGGAACTTGATCAACAAAAGGTATGTGGATACTTGAACTCATCTATCACTCAGAAGTCTATTTCTATTCTATGTCCAATTGAGACAAAAGTCGTATAGCTTTGTAGACTTTACTTTATAAACATTTGATTTGATATTACGAGCTGAGTTTAACTCGCTTACATATTTCGTGAAATATGTGTTGGTAATCTTTCGCTTTACCCAAGTTCATCTTTTATTCTTGACAAAAGTTAAAAGATGATCATATGAAAATTGCCTGGTAACATCTTACATGATTTGTGTGAGACAGTCATTTGATGTAGACTCGAAATGTTTCGTATTGATCATTTGATCACTTGAAAATTGCTTTGAAGCTAATAGTTTGTGTGAGACAGCTATTCTCCTCTTCTAAGAATGTTTCAATGATTAAAATGAGAGTTTAGAATAATTAACCTTTTATTGGATATAGCATAGTATGCGTACTTGTATGCTAACTTTTGCAAGTGAATTCCAAGTATGGGAATTTAGTATGCATACCCGTATGCATACTGATTCAACATTTGAAGTCTGGTAACTATAGTATGTATACCCGTATGCGTACTGATTTCAACTGAGTTCGGTCATGAACGACAGTATGTGTACCCATTTGCATACTGGCGAACAAGACTAGGTCCGGGAACTTAGGTATGCGTACCCGTTTGCATACTTGAGTGGGTTAAGTTCTTAAATCGGTTATGTATGTTTGCATACTCATGGACAAATACATTTATATAATAAGGAATGCAATCTTTGCAAACAGTGGCTATAATGTTCATTAACTGATTCGAGTGAATCAAAACCGATTTTGCTTCAATTGTGTCTTATATACTTCTATGAGAATATAAACAATTGAATAACTCTATAACTAGTATCATTTGATTCATTTGAACTAGTTGTGATTAAGATGAACAAGGTTGATATGAAAGTGTTCATATGGCTAACTTCGGTTAACAATTTTTGAACCAACTAAGTGTACACGTTTAGGTACGGCTACCCATATCTAAATGAAAGTACATTTCATTTGTGTGTAACAAGCTAAGTCAACCTAATGGTTGAAAGATATTAAATTGAATCTAATCAGGTTTTCATCTAACGGTGAATATTGAATGCTTTGTTACCAAGGTAACATTGATTGCAAATCCTGATTTGAAGACTATATAAGGGAGAACTCTAGCCACTGGGAAACCTAATCCCCACACCTCCTGTGTGATACTAGTTGTGACTAGAGTCAATTCTCCTTTAACCTAGGTTTTTCTAAAACCATTATAGGTTAACGACTTAAAGATTTCATTGGGATTCTGAAGCCAGACCCAACTATTTTCTCTGTAGTTGCATGTTATGATCTTACTTTGTTCTATCGTATTGAGTACTATCTTCTCTAAAATTTACTCGAGATTTAATCTCCGATAGGTAAGATAAAAAGTAATCACAAAGCTCTTCGTCTCATTCTTTGTGATTCCACAATATCTTGTTCCGCTACCATACGGTTAAGTTATTGTGAGGTGATTTATATTACTAGGATTTTCTTCGGGAATATAAGTCTGGTGTATCAATTGGTTCCTGTTCACCTTGATTTATCAAAAGACGAAAAAAAAACTTATAGGTATTTCTGTGAGAGACAGATTTATCTATTCAATTGACTTTTCTGTATGAGACAAGTGCGTAGAGTCCTTCTTGGATTCATAGGTGTAAGGAACGCGACTGTACCTTAATCATTGTGAGATTGGTTATGGCTCAACTACATTCCAGTCTGAAGTTAACTTGTAGTAGGATAGAGTCTATAGCGGCTTAATACAGTGTGGTGTTCAAATCTGGACTAGGTCCCGGGGGTTTTCTGCATTTGCGGTTTCCTCGTTAACAAATTTTATGGTGTCTGTGTTATTTCTTTTCCGCATTATATTTTCTATATAATTTAAATATCACAGGTTGTGCATAGTTCAATCAATTAGATAATCCAACCTTTGGTTGTTGATATAAATTGATTGACACTTGAACATTGGTCTTTGGTGCCGTTCAAGTTGTTTCTCATAATAATCAGGCTCACGGATTTCTATCTGTTTGATTTGCTGATTACATTGAGAAACAGAGATATAACTCTTGGCTGTATTTTCATTGATTGAGTCTGACTGACTAGTTGATTCTCTTGGTTTTCTTGACAAAGGTATTGGTTTCGGGTCCAAAGGGAAGAAGAAAAGAACCCTAGTAGATGTTGATGATATCAAATATCAAAGTCCTGAGGATTATACTGATGTCTCATGCTACTATGCTTATACTCATCAAGATGTTGAGAATGATGAGATGGTTTCATCCGAAGTGGTTCACTATTTTCTTAAATACTTTGAGGAAGCAAAACTGCAACTCGTTGATACTATGAAGGGTCTCGATGTGTTAAGAACTGAGTTGAAAAAGGTTAACTCCGACCTTGTTCTCATGAAGGAACATGTTAAAGATCTTCTCAATGATGATATCTTCTCTGAAGAAGCAGTGGATGATGTCAATCACAAGCTCAAAGGATTCAAGACTCGTGAGGGTTCCGGAAAAGCTCTTTGATTTCAGTTCTTGATCGGTTTTGATGGTTTAAGAGTCTTTTTGTTTTTAGCTTGTTGGTTTTTATTATGTCTAGGAAACTTCTTATGAGAATTTATTCTTGTGTTTTAAGAAGGATAACTAGGGTTTGGAATAGCCTATATTGTGATTACACATAGCTATTGCGAACAATTTTCAACTTGCAATGTTTTTAGATTTATTTATTTAAATTCTAAAGTTTATTTGAAAGATGATTTTGCAGTATTAATCTTTATTGGTTTTATATATTGCAAATAATGTTATGGGATATGTGCGTTTACGTCCGTGAACTATGATTGTCCCATACATATCAAAAATTAAGTCTATTATGTCATTATGCAAATATTGATGGAAAATAGAATGAACTTTTGATGTCAAAGATTAAGTCTATGGTATCATTATGCAAATATTGATGAATAATAGAATTAATCTTTCAATATTTCGTAGTATTGATCTTTTCCTGATCCACTTCTATGTGAAAGTACTGTATGGCTCCATAAGTTTTCTTATGTTGATCATTTCCGATTAAAGTAATCATTGAGGTTCCTTTGTGGTTAATTTAATTGAGTTTTCTGGATACAAATTCATGTTTCATGTGATTTGTTAATGTCCAAAGAAATCCTTCTTTTCTTATAAAAGTAAGGTCTCTCTTGTTGTTCTTTCGGGAATGACATTTTATGGAGAAAAGTTCTTAATTGAACTTGTGCTTAATTGCCAAATCTCTGTGAGGAGTGCGGCTGTGGAATATTGTAGGACTTATCTTGTATCTTTATAAACTCCTTGATGAATACACTAAGTTTCGACTATGTGAAATCATCGAAACAAAGTTGATATGTTCTCTTTTAGTCATAAAGTATCTCTATGAGAATTTCATTATGATCCCACTAGTTTTCGTACCTTTTCCAATTTATATTGACAAAAAAATGGGGAATTAATGTTTAGTTCACACTACAAATACATATGGTTTACGGATCATTATGTAAGGGGGAGTGGTTTTCATTGTGAGATAAAGTATTGACTAAGGGGGAGTGATAAATATCACCATAGTATTATTGTCAAATTTGTGATACAATTGAACTTTGATGTTGTGTAATAATACTATGACACTGTCTAACAATACGAAAACATCTTTTTTTTTTATATTGTTATAGCTACGGATCTTCAACAACCATGATGCTGAGATGAACACGTTCAAAATCACTAGAGTACTTGGAAAAGACGAAGATTTCGAGTAATGTTGAAAAACCAAAGAAATCAAGCATTTGGATGAGAAGCTACAAAGTTTATTTATTTTGTAATCCATATGTATTGATAGTTTTGTCACTAAAATTGACAAAGGGGGAGATTCTTAGAGCACTGCTCGGTCGAACTCGCAAGCTTTGCTATCTCAAGATTGTTTGTCAAGTTTAGTTGTCAAAACTATAAATCTTGATTTCTAGTTTACTTATAGTTATGTCTCGGATTAGGATAGAATGTGTAGTTTAGCTTTAGACTTCACGGCGTTCATCGATTGAAGACGAAGAACTACTCAGGGGAGCTTGTGGAACTTCATAAACAAAAGGTATGTGGAGACTTTAACTCATCTATCACTCAGAAGTCTATTTCTATTCTATCTCCTATTGAGACAAAAGTCGTATAGCGGTATAGACTTTACTTTATACACATTTGATATTTCGAGTTGAGTTTAACTCGCTTACATATTTCTCAAAATATGTGTTGGTAAGCTTTCTCTTTAACCAAGTTCATCTTTTATTCTTGATGAAAGTCAAAAGATGATCATGTGAAAATCTCCTGGTAACATCTTACATGATTTGTGTGAGACAGTCATTTGATGTAGACTCGTAATATTTCGTATTGATCATTTGATCACTTGAAATTTGCTTTGAAGCTAGTAGTTTGTGTGAGACAGCTATTCTCGTCTTCTAAGAATGTTTCAATCATTAAATTGGGAGTTTAGAACAATTAACCTTTGATTGGATATAGCACAGTATGCATACTTGTATGCTAACTATTGCAAGAGAATTCCAAGTCCGGGAATTTAGTAAGCATACCCGTATGCTTACTGATTCAATAGTTGAAGTCCGTGAACTATAGTATGCATACTCGTATGCGTACTGATTTCAACTGAGTTCGGTCATGAACGACGGTATGCGTACCCGTTTGCATACTGGCGAACAAGACCAAGTCCGGGAACTTAGGTATGCGTACCCGTTTGCATACTTGAGTGGGTTAAGTTCTAAAATCCGTTCTGTATGTTTACATACTCATGGACAAATACATTTATATAATAAGGAATGCAATCTTTGCAAACCGTGGCTATAATGTTCATGAACTGATTCGAGTGAATGAAAACCGATTTTGCTTCAATTGTGTCTTGTATACTTCTATGATAATATAAAAAATTGAACAACTTTATAACTAGTTTCATTTGAGTCATTTTAACTAGTTGTGATTAAGAAGAACAAGGTTGATATGAAAGTGTTCATATGGCTAACTTCGGTTAACTATTGTTGAGCCAAATAAGTGTACACGTTTAGGTACGGTTACCCATATCTAAATGAAGGGACTTTTCATTTGTGTGTAACAAGCTAAGTCAATCTAACGGTTGAAAGATATTAGCTTGAATCTAATCAGGTTTTCATCTAACGGTGAATATTGAATGCTTTGTTACCAAGGAACCATTGATTACAGACCCTGATTTGAAGACTATATAAGGGAGAACTCTAGCAACTGGGAAACCTAATCCCCACACCTCCTGTGTGATACTAGTTGCGACTAGAGTCGATTCTCCTTTAACCTAGGTTTTTCTAAAACCATTATAGGTTAAAGACTTAAAGACTTCATTGGGATTCTAAAGCGAGACCCAACTATTATCTATGTAGTTGCGTGTTCTGATCTTACTTTGTTCTATCGTAGTGAGTACTATCTTCTCTAAGATTTGCTCGAAATATAATCTCTGATAGGTAAGATAAAAATTAATCACAAAGCTCTTCGTCTCATTCTTTGTGATTCCACGATATGTTGTTCCGCTACCATACGGTTAAGTTATTGTGAGGTTATTGATATAAATAGGAAGTTCTTCGGGAATATAAGTATGGTGTATCAATTGGTTCCTGTTTACCTTGATTTAATAAAAGACGAAACAAAAACTCGTAAGTATTTCTGTGGGAGACAGATTTATCTATTCAATAGACTTTTCTGTATGAGACAGATTTGTTTATCAAGTCTTCGACTTTGGGTCGTAGCAACTCTTAGTAGTGGTTGAGATCAGCTAAGGGAATCAAGTGCGTAGAGTCCTGCTGGGATTCAGAGGCTTAAGAAACGTGGATGTACCTTAATCAGTGTGAGATTGGTTAGGGCTCAACTACATTCCACTCCGAAGTTAACTTGTAGTAGGCTAGAGTCTGTAGCGGCTTAATACAGTGTGGTGTTCAAATCTGGACTAGGTCCCGAGATTTTTCTGCATTTGCGGTTTCCTCGTTAACAAAATTTATGGTGTCTGTGTCATTTCTTTTCCGCATTATATTTTCTATATAATTGAAATATCACAGGTTGTGCGTAGTTCAATTAATTAGATAATCCAACCTTTGGTTGTTGATATAAATTGATTGACACTTGAACATTGGTCTTTGGTACCGTTCAAGGTGATTCTCATAATAATCAGGCTCACGGATTTCTATCTGTTTGATTTGCTGATTACATTGAGAAATAGAGATATAACTCTTGGATGTATTTTCATTGATTTAGTCTGACTGACTAGTTGATTCTCTTGGAAATATATTGGAGTTAGTCCATACAGATTGCCGAAACGAAATATTGGGTGCGGTTGTTAGACCCCCGCTTTTTCAGCGTTTAAGTGGAAATAGGAAAACTGAAATTAGGTACTTTAATGTGAATATCTTGAGAATATTTTCGGTTTTGGAATTTCCTTGTTGTCCAAACAACCTTGGTCTATAAATAGTTGAGTTTGCATTTCTTGCAAACTATCCTAAGAGCCTGGAAAACTTCATTCGTGTAGTTTCTGGTGGAGCCGTCTACTCGGAGAGGAAAGTACCCTAATTAGGTGAAATCTCTTTCGATCGCTCGTTTAAATACCTCTGTGGGATCAAGAAGCTCTACGAGTACCATTGGTGGGAAACTAGATAATTGCATTGTTATTTTAGTTTTCGATTATTGATTTGATTGACTAACATTTGTTATAACTTTGATTGCACCTAGTTTAATTATTCTTTAGAGCCTTCTCTTCTGACATAAGGTCAAACTAGATCAAAGTATCGACGGGATCTTTATAACCATTTTCGGATTTAAAGACATCTTTGGATAATCCATTGTTAACATACTCCGTTCTGTGCAAGAGGATTCAAGTTGTGTTGGGCAGGTATTGAAGGCAATAGAAGATTTGAAGAAGAAAAAGAATTCTTATTAGTTTTCGTATCTTGTGGATTTAGTGCACAAACCTTGATCGGCTGGGATCCAACTAGATACGAGTTTATCTTTGATAGAATTTATTGACTAGTTGCATGAGATCGGCATCACCTTATATTTTCTCTTTGAGATCTATATTGATTGATTGAAAATCTAGAGTTTGATTATTTCGGTAATCAAAGTATAGATTGATCTAACCAGACAAAGGAGTTTATTAGTTTAAACTGAAGAGCCTTTGTAAACAACTCATATATCTTTATAGAAAAGATTGATTAGAGTGGTTACCAAAAATATTTTTCCTTTGCTGTTTGGAATACGATCCAAAGAACTTGTTATTCACGTGCATGACTCTCGAAGTCGAAGGCGCATGGATACTAAGGAAACAAATTATCTAGGGGTAGTCTACTTGGTCTCAACTATACGAAGTTGGTATTAGATTTTGTATAGCGTCTTAATTCTGAGAGTATTCAAAACTGGACTAGGTCCCGTGGTTTTTCTGCATTTGCGGTTTCCTCGTTAACAAAATCTTGTTGTGTCATTTACTTTATTTTCCGCATTATAATTGTTATTATAATTATGTAAATTACACATGTACGTTAACTCCATATCACTTGGTATTGATCCTATAGAGTTTCGGTTTAAAATGACACTTTGTTGTTGTACCGTCTCGATCTTGAATCCATAGTCAATCACACAAGTGATCTTGTTGTTGTATTGTCTCGATCTCGTATCCATAGAAGATCATATGAAGTGTGTACCAAAGTTGTTGTATTGTCTCGACTTTTTCCATAGACGATCACACTTGGTTAAGGACTTATAGGTTGAAAAATAAAAGATTGTGGTGTATTTGGGTACCCTCGTCTTTTCAAATAAAAAATGTTTGATGTTTCCATCACCACCAAGCCAACCAACTCCATTGCTACCGAGCCAACCAGCTTCCCGAGAAGTGAAGCTTAAGGCTCTAATATATGTGCCCATCCAACAAAAGAGTCAACCAAGTTGTTAGAGCACTGCTCGGTCGAACTCGCAAGCGTTGCTATCTCAAGCTTGTTGTCAAGTTTAGTTGCCAAAACTATAAGTCTTGATTTCTAGTCTACTTATAGCTAAGTCTCGGATTATGATAGAAAGTATAGTTGAGCATTAGACTTCACAGCGTTCATCGATTGAATACGAAGAACTACTAAGGGGAGCTTTTGGAACTTCATCAATAAAAGGTATGTGGATACTTGAACTCATCTATCACTCAAAAGTCTATCTACTCTATCTCCTATTTGAGACAAAAGCCATATATTTATATAGACTTCGATTATACACATTTGATATTTCGAGCTGAGTTTAACTCGCTTACATATTTCTCGAAATATGTATTGGTAAGCTTTCGCTTTAACCAAGTTCATCTTATATTCTTGACGAAAGTCAAAAGATAATCATGTGAAAATCGTCTTGTAACATCTTACATGATTTGTGTGAGACAGTTATTTGATGTAGACTCGGAATGTTTCGTATTGATCATTCGATCACTTGAAAATTGCTTCGAAGCTAATAGTTTGTGTGAGACAGTTATTGTCGTATTCTAAGAATGTTTCAATGATTGAAATAAGAGTTTAGAACAAATAACCATGATTGGATATAACACAGTATGCATACTTGTATGCTAATTGTTGCAAGATATTCCAAGTCCGGGAACCATGGTATGCATACCCGTATACGTACTGGTTGGTTTATGAAGTCCGGGAACTCAGTATGCATACCAATATGCGTACTTGCGTGAGTTTCAAGTTCCGGAATTTAACTGAGGTTGGATGGTATGCGTACCCGTTCGCATACTGGCGAACCAAAACTTGGTCCGTCCACTTAGGTATGCGTACCCGTTCGCATATTTGAGAAGGTTATGTTCTAAAATCGATTTGTTCATGAACTAATACATATATTTTTATATAATAAGGAATGCAATCTTTTGCAAACCGTGGCTATAATGTTCATGAATTGATTTGAATCAAAATCGATATTGCTTCAATTGTGTCTTGTATACTTCTATGAGAATATAAACAATTGAAAAACTCTAGAACTAGTTTCATTTGAGTCATTTGAACTTGTTATGGTTAAGATGAATAAGGTTGATATGAAAGTGTTCATATGGCTAACTTTGGTTAACTATTGTTGAGCCAACAAGGTGCACACGTTTAGGTACGGTTACTCATATCTAAATGAAGTCACATTTCATTTGTGTGTAACAATCTAAGTTCGATCTAACGATTGAAAGATATTATCTTGAGTCTAATCAGGTTTTCATCTAACAGCGAATATTGAATGCTTTGTTACCAAGGTAACATTGATTGCAAACCCTGATTTGAAGACTATATAAAGGAGAACTCTAGCAACTGGGAAACCTAATCCCAACACCTCTTGTGTGATACTAGTTGCGACTAGAGTCGATTCTCATTTAACCTTAGGTTTTCTCCAAAACCCTGTAGGTTAACGACTTAAAGACTTCATTGGGATTGTGAAGCCAGACCCAACTATTTCTCTGTAGTTACATGTTCAGATCTTGTTGTTTTCTATCGTGATTTAGTATTATCTTCTCTAAGATTTGCTTGAGATTTATTCTCCGATAGGCAAGATAAAAAGTAGTCATAAACATCTTCGTCTCATCGTTTGTGATTCCACAATATCTTGTTTCGCTACCATACGATTAAGATTATTGTGAGGTGATTGATATTAATAGGCTGTTCTTCTGGAATATAAGTCTGGTGTATCCTGTTCAGCTTGATTTATCAAAAGACGGAACAAAAACTCTTAGGTATTTCTGTGGGAGACATATTTATCTATTCAATAGACTTTTCAATGTGAGACACATTGGTTTATCAAGTCTTCGACTTTGGGTCGTAGCAACTCTTAGTTGTGGGTGAGATCAGCTAAGGGAATCAAGTGCGCATAGTCCAGCTGGGATTTAGAGGCATAAGGAACGCGACTGTACCTTGATCAGTGTGAGATTGGTTAGGGCTCAACTACATTCCAGTCCGAAGTTAACTTGTATTAGGCTAGTATATGTAGCGGCCTAATACAGTGTGGTGTTCAAATCTGGACTAGGACCCATGGTTTTTCTGCATTTGCGGTTTCCTCGTCAACAAAATTTCTGGTGTCTGTGTTATTTTTTTTCCGCATTATATTTGTTTATATAATTGAAATATCACAGGTTGTGCGTAAGTTCAATCAGTTTGTGAATCCGACCTTTGGGTTGTTGATTAAATTGATTGACACTTGGATATTGGTTTTTGATACCGTCCAAGTTCTTTCTTATAATCAATCGGGCTCGCAAATCCCTATTTGTTTGATTGCAGATTGAATTGAAAAATTGAGATATAACTCTTAGATATATTTCCATTGATTGAGTCTGACTGTCTAGTTGGTTCTCTTAGAATTATATTGGAGTTTGTCCATACAGATTTCTAAGCGAAATATTGGGTGTGGTTGTTAAACCCCCACTTTTTCAATTGGTATCAGAGCAGTGATGTAATTTTAAAAGATGTTGTAGTAATGGTAAATAGGATTCGAACTCTAAGACTTGTGAATATTCGAGTTTTTAAATTTAATAAAAATATATACAAAAATATTACAAAGGGTGCGAGAGTTACTGGGACTCAGGATTCCACCGAATTCAAAACATAAGGTTCAATTATTAATTCTTTGACAATTTTAGCTCAAGAAAAACACAGACTCTATTTTTGCCAAGATAGATTCTCAAAACATTGATTGTAAATCCTAAGCATGATGTATCAAAACACCTAAGCTAAGCATACATCATCAAATTAAATGACAACCAATTAATTCAAATCATAATTTCAATTAAAATTAATGCAAAAGTCTTAAAAATAATTAATAAAATTACCCCAAGTATGATATTCGTCTTCCTCCGTCATCCCAGTGTTGGGGTTTAGCTCCTCATATTAGAAATATGCTCAAAAGTTGATTCCATTGATCAAATAAGGTGTTTTTATTAAAAAGGACGAGCTGTAGTTGCAGAAAGCTTTTGTAAGGAAAGTAATGGTCGCTGAAGGTTTAAAGCGATTACAGTCAGAAACGATAACAGCTTTCTGTAGTTGAATATAAGACTGCTTCTGCGACGGTTCGGTGTGGGTCGAAGTTCTTCGTGTTCTTCAGCAGCAGCAGCAGCAGGTTTTCTTCAACTTTGATTTCTCGGCTCTGTGGTGTTCTAAACTTCCCATAACTTTCGACACACCTTCTATATGACCCAACCAATCTATTTATATCAAAAAGAGCGATTAAATCTCTCCAAAATCTTCCAAAATCTCTTCCTTTCTCTTCACGGCAAAGTTGCGGCAATTTCTTGTTTTAGAATTTATACGCGTTTTTGAGCTTTCCTTTTGATTCTAAACTCTTCCTTAGATAGATATCAATCTTTGGGAAGAAAATCTTGCCTTTAGTCTCCCTAAAATTCCAAAAATAATCCATCTTAGACCCGTGTAAACTTATCTCTCTTTTTTGCTCTAATTCGATCTCTAGCCAATTTGGGTTCAATCCAAAGACTTTACCAGGCCTGTGTAGTCCTAAGGAGTAAACCCAATCAATTTCAGCCCTTTAATCTCCATAAAAATCGATCAAAACTCCAACCCTAAAATCTGTTCCATGAAACAATTTTTTCCCGCCAATGTTTTCTCTTTAAAACGTGAAGAAGTGGAGTCCCCCTATCCAGTCCCGGTCTGTGTTTAGTAGCTGCTTGGAAATGGGTTACCCCTTATCCAAAGTGAGAGTCCGAATAGCAAATGTCCTTCCAGGTGTCTTTAACAACTTTTCGAGCCAATTTCGCAGCAAAAGCTTATCTTTCCAAAAACACCTACAAAGGGATAAAATACCAAAATAAGTACAAAAATGGGTACTAACAATATACACAATAGAGATGAAAATAGACACATAAATGCGTCTATCAAATACCCCCAAACTTATTATTTGCTAGTCCCGAGCAAATTAAAAACAGGAAATAAAATCCTAACTCACTGTCGCAGGCATCGTCGATTGCACTTAGCATGTGCAACAAGCCTTTAAACCCCTAGGTGGCCCTAGTGGCCGAGTTATAGTCTCGGGAGGGTTTACTAGAGATATACCCACAAAACCTTTACTCCAGACCCTAGCTATCTACGCAGAACCTTGAAATGCACTAAAGAACCTCCTTGGTTGGCATACTTATTGATTACGGGAGGAAGTACCCTGATGCGAAATTCATTTTGCTGTATACGAGTTTACACTCAAGCATACTAAAATTAATATATAAGTGACAGAGCTCTACTCAGATAGTCGCACTATGGACATCAATATCCGGAATCAAACAAATCACATGAATAGATTAAGAAGATGGATATAGAAATAGATGGTTGCGAATGGACTTAAATGCCAAGATGAACCTATGACCTAGTGGATTGAGATACTGGTCTGGACTAATATCAACACAGCTGGCATATACAAGGGAACCAGTGGTCGACAATCCTAAATCTACATCAACACAGCTGGCATATACAAGGGAACCAGTGGTCGACTTTATAATAAACCTTTATTTATTTTAATTTTTTTAACGACATGATTAGATCTTTTGGATCCAAGCGCATGCTTCTTGTCAGCAGATTATATGGTAATTCCCGTGGATCCTGCGTTCCATGCTTGTTTAGGCCACGGAGACAGGGAGAACACACACATATTGCTATCTAAGTGTTAATATTTATTCCGATTGGTCTAATTGGTCTGGTCTTTTTTTTTTTTAGTAACTCAATCACCCTATTTCAACCCAGCAGACATCAACATAAAAATTTGCAAAAGCAAAAACAGAAGTAATAAGATGATTCTGAGATACGGTGAAACTATCATGTTATTTCTAACACCTGAGCTCCGTGCTTTTATGAATAAACTCTATATAGATGTTTCCATCCACTCAGATTGGTTCCTCAACTCCTAAAACCAAAATGCTTCCATCCACTTAGATTGGTTAGTGCCATCCTTAATAGGCATAAATTTCTAGGCTCTGGAGTTTATAATGCAACTAAAAAGTTTCTCCCATACTCCCAAACTTAAATCTAACATTGTCCTCAATGTTCTAAAGATAAAATTAAAAGCATGAACAAGGAGAAACTGTTACCATTTGAAGAAATAGAGTTAAGGAAAGATATTACCGTGTCGCATGAACCATGGGTTACCTCCCAAGAAGTGCTAAGTTTAAATTCTTCAGCCAGACTAGGAAAGAATTAGTCACTCGAATCATAAAGTAACAGTCGGAATAACTGTGGGTCTTCAAAACTAAATTGAGTTGACCAAAGGAAACTGCAATAAACCAAGAAAGTGAACAAGAATAGCATGCCCTTATCTAGTTTCCTGATTAGAATATCTATATCTAATTGTGGTTCAGGTTCAGGATCTATGAAAGGGTATAAATAAAATATTTTCATTGGATGCATTTCCTCATAAGTGAGATCCAAATTATTAGGTCCTAGAATCTGTAAAAACTCAAATAAGAACTTAGAAGCACATAATAATAACCTAAATAATTGAGGATCCTGTAAGTCAATCAGGTTTGACTTACATAATTGACCACAGTGAGAGTAGTGGTCATTCTTAAGCAAATGTGTCGATTTTATTAACCTAAAGTACTTAGGCTTAGTCTCAGAACCTAATAGGTGACACATTTGAAATCTATATGTTCCCACATTTGGAAGAAAAATATTTGGTGGGAAAACAAAGTCGACCGGGGTATCATAGCCTGGGTAAACCACATCAACCATAGGATGGGTTTCTAACGACTGAACTTCCTTATGGACATCACTAGATTCAGGAAAACGTGTATAAAGATAATCTGTTAAAACGGTTGAGGCACATATGTCAAGTCCCAAGTGAGGGACCTTTCTAAGAGTTAAAGAACATGGAGAATGATAATCACCCCCAAACTTAGAGTTTTCAGTGTCTCTAGTTAGACTAGTCACAATCTCCCTAATTTCTAAGTCATCAGATTCCTGAAAATAGGCAATTGATTCTTCTAAGTCAAGTTCATCCTCACTCATCTCTACGAGTTCATTTTTTTTTGTCTAAGACTATTGTTTCTAAATCACTAGACAATAAAACAGTATTTTCAGAATAAACTCGTTCCTCTAAACCATTATTGGCTTCGTAATCAAAAGGAAATACTACATCGTCTAAAACGGGGATATCTCTAGACAAATCCTCGTCCTTTTGAATAGGTGAATAATTATTAAAATTATTTGGATTTGAACTAGAAATAACATTATCATTATAAAGCTCAATTGGAGTAACAAATTCCTGATCACTATGCCTACATATTTCAGATTCTTCAGCAATACTATCCTCATCATAATCGTCATTATAATACCATTATTGCTTCAATTGTGTCTTGTATACTTATATGAGAATATAAACAATTGAACAACTCTAAAACTAGTTTCAATTGAGTCATTTGAACTAGTTATAGTTAAGATGAATAAGGGTGATATGAAAGTGTTTATATGGCTAACTTCGGTTAACTATTGTTGAGCCAACAAGGTGCACACGTTTAGGTACGGTTACTCATATCTAAATGAAGTCACTTTTAATTTGTGTGTAACAAGCTAAGTTCGATCTAACGGTTGAAAGATATTAGCTTGAGTCTAATCAGGTTTTCATCTAACGGTGAATATTGAATGCTTTGTTACTAAGGTAACATTGATTGCAAACCCTGATTTAATGACTATATAAAGGAGAACTCTAGCAACATGGAAACCTAATCCCCGCACCTCCTGTATGATACTAGTTGCGACTAGAGTCGATTCTCCTTTAACCTTAGGTTTTCTCCAAAACCCTGTAGGTAAACAACTTAAAGACTTCATTGGGATTGTGAAGCCATGCCCAACTATTTCTCTGTAGTTGCGTGTTATTATCTTGCTGTTTTCTATCGTGATTGAGTACTATCTTCTCTAAGATTTGCTTGATATTTATTCTCCGATAGGCAAGATAAAAAGTAGTCACAAACATCTTCGTCTCATCGTTTGTGATTCCACAATATCTTGTTTCGCTACCATACGATTAAGATTATTGTGAGGTGATTGATATTACTAGGCTGTTCTTCGGGAATATAAGTCTGGTGTATCAATTGGTTCCTGTTCACCTTGATTTATCAAAAGACGGAACAAAAACTCTTAGGTATTTCTGTAGGAGACGGATTTATCTATTCAATAGATTTTTTTTGTGTGAGACAGATTGGTTTATCAAGTCTTCGACTTTGGGTCGTAGCAACTCTTAGTTGTGGGTGAGATCATCTAAGGGAATCAAGTGCGCAGAGTCCTGCTGGGATTCAGAGGCATAAGGAACGCGACTGTAGCTTGATTAGTGTGAGATTGGTTGGGGATCAACTACATTCCAGTCCGAAGTTAACTTGTAGTAGGCTAGTGTCTGTAGCAGCTTAATACAATGTGGTGTTCAAATCTGGACTAGGTCCCGGGGTTTTTCTTCATTTGCGGTTTCCTCGTTAACAAAATTTCTAGTGTCTGTGTTATTTTTTTTCCGAATTATATTTGTTTATATAATTGAAATATCACAGGTTGTGCGTAAGTTCAATCAGTTTGTGAATCCGACCTTTGGGTTGTTGATTAAATTGATTGACACTTGGATATTGGTTTTTGATACCGTCCAAGTTATTTCTTATATTCAATCGGGCTCGCAAATTCCTATTTGTTTGATTGCAGATTGAATTGAGAAATTGAGATATAACTCTTGGAAATATTTCCATTGATTGAGTCTGACTGTCTTGTTGGTTCTCTTGGAATTATATTGGAGATTTTCCATACAGATTGCTAAGCGAAATATTGGGTGTGGTTGTTAGACCCCCGCTTTTTCACAAGTAATGATAAGCCAACATTTGTTAATAGAAAATACTTGGAAGACCTACCTCCATACATTCATAAGTACGTCATATCTACTGATGATGTCCCTCCGGATGGTAATTGTTGTTTTCACGTTGTTGTACAACGACTAGGGCCCTTCGAACACGGTTCCAAGCTATATAATGGATGTGCAATCTCTTATGTAAGGCAAAGGTTGTTGGAGAAACTAAGGGAGAACCCGTCCTTTTACAAGACAATGTTACGAGGTTGGATGATAGCGCCAACGAGGAGTTTATTAAATATCAAAATTATCTACACGGGGGCAATCCTATCACAAGGGATCATTGGATCGAGATTCCGATATGTGGGCACTTAATTGCGGAAGCATTCAACTGCGTGGTTCATTTTTTCTCTAATGATCATAGTGCTACATATATATACCCTAAAAAACCCACATGTATCGAGCAACTTAAACATAGGAGATTGGTGATGGCATTGGTTGGACACAACCACTTTATAGGCCTCCGATTAGACTCCAGTTGTCCACCGCCTCTGATAGTCGGAACTTCTTATTGGCTTGAATTTAACCCCGACGTAATGTTGGGTTGCTGCATTTCGTATGAGCATAACAAGGAGATGTGGAATGCTTTGAAAAAGTCGGAAGAAATTATCAATGAAGACCCAATTATTGTCCAGGATTAGAGGACACGTGTAATGAGATAAAATATGCTTTGAACATCATATTATAAATAAAAGATTATGTTTTTTGAAATTTTGTCTTATTTTTTGTTTAATTTTTGGATATTTGTAAAATCTAAATTTGAGTATACCGAGAGTTTTTTTGGCTAGGAGGGAGGATAACGGAGCCTACCGAACTTGAAGTTCGGTTTGATGCTCCAAATTTACGCCTAGACGGATTACCTAAACCCTTTATTCCACTAAGTCTCCAGTTCGGGTAGGACGATCATTTAGGGTTCCTTGCCAAACATTCATCTGAATTAGAGTTGTAGGACTTATAAACAAGAAGGAAAATAAAAATTTATTCAAAATGATTGAAATTAACACAACTAGTCGATGCTACCAAGCTACTGACCCTCAATTTTAAATATGCTACTTATACTAAGTTACGGAGCTACTAAAACTCAATTAAAAAGATTAAAATGACATATATATTTTGATAGGTTCCAGCATCCTTAATATCCAAAATGGGTTACGAAAAACTATTTAAGGATGTGGAAATGGTCTTTATATTTGAAATTCTTTCTTTTCATCTTTGGATGTGGAAATGATATCCTCGAATGTTTCATCCCTAAGTCGATATCGCTTCACAATCCGAACTAAAGCAATAATTTTTTTAACTCTATCCCTAATCTTTCCAAATCAACAAAACAAAGCTGCACGGTCACGGTTATGAGCGTTTCCAGGGTCGGAGCAGAATTTCTCAAGAATTTTACCCCAATAACTCTGACTCATAACACCATTCATTCGTCGTTCTTCACCCCTCTTTGGATAGTACACTACGTAGTTTCTGCAAAGAGAAAGATCTTCATCTAGATTAAATTTAGGACTACGAACTGCCATTTTATGAGATGTTAAGTAATAATGTTAACTATGAGATAGGTATATATATATATATAATAGAGGTGTATAATGGCTATATTTTCAAATAAATAAATAAATAAATAGTCATTCCTCGATATGTGTGTATATCAAGAGAAAAGTTCGATTGGATCGATATTATGTTTTACCTTGCCGAACTTCTGCATAACATAATATAACGGGCAACAAAGAAGTTTTCGGTTATCTGGTCAAAATTATCAGGTAGCCGAACTTTTGGATATTCTACAGGCCTTTGCGAATAGAGAAGTTTAGTTGTTCGGTCAAAATTATCAGCCAGCTGAACTCTCTGATATTGAAAAAATCATAGTCAAGTATAAAGTTCGACTATCTGATCAAAATTGTCAGGTGGCCGAACTTCTGCGATATTCTACAGGACTTTGAGAATGGAGAAGTTCAGTTATCTGGTAAAAATTGTCAGGTAGACGAACTTCCAGGATATTCTACAGGCCTTTGAGAACAGAAAAGTTCGGCTATCTGGTCAAAATTGTCAGGTAACCGAACTACTCTATGTTACTCATAATTTGGAGAGTTAGTGTGGTCAGTTAGATCAATATTGGGACCGGCTAGCCGAAATCTTTACTTGGATAGTCATTGGATTTTAGTTGAACACAAATATATAAAAAAGTGTAGTACAAACCAAACCACGATATTCCTTAACTAATTGTTTGAAACACACAAACATACGAAACGAAACCATACGAAATCCATAACTAAAATGTTTACTAAAATAACAACTTTAAATAAGATTGTTTCAATCACTAACGACTACTACGACAAACTCTTTTACCGCGTCGCTGATCACAAGCTTGTGCTCTTGAACTTCCTCGGTACTTTGGGTGTCATCTCCACCAGTATGTTCGACCGTGGTACGAACGACGCGACTTGAACCTTATCTTTGTTAACGACTCCTCTTCACTGGCATCCATTTACACACTTACTTTATGCTTTATTCGAACGAAATTCAGATTTTTCGGACATCCATTTACACCCTTACTTTTAGAAAGCTATTATTGGGGCGTCACATTCCAATAGAGGGGCTTCACTTGGATTCTTAGTGTCCAAAAAAGTGGATGGGATATCCTAATACAAATACAAAATGTCTAGATTACCCTTTAACTAAAATAAAAACTTAAAAACCTAATCTTTTCTATTCTAACTCAAAGAAAAAAACTACCCCTCTTCCTTTCCTCTTTCTCTTCCTCTCCTTCACAGTAACCTCAATTCACTTCATCGTTTTCGATAAATCGGCGATTCGAAAAACTAAACGTCGTCGGATTAAAATCCCTACTAAAGATGAGGAAGAAGCAAACTGATTCCAGTGATGGTAATCAGCATCTCAATCAACCTCCTGGCCAACAACTTCATCCTCAACAACCGATTCAAGCAACTGAAGAATCAGGATTTCAAACTCCTAAACAACAACCCATGGTGTATGTTAGGTAATAATCGAACAAACCCATCTTTTTTTACTCGTTTTTGTGCTTAAAATAGGTTAGATTGAATGAAATCGAAGTAAAATTAGGGTTTTAGTTGTGTTTCTGCTAGTGTTACGGCTGGATTCTGTACTGGATTTTCGAACCGTAACTGTAGTTTATGAAGATATTACGGTTAGGTTTAGATGAATTCAAACCGTAAAATTTGATTTGCATGTTGTATTACGGCTAGGTTAGTTGATTGAATTGTCCAACCGTAATTGGTTACAGTTTGGTCCTCTATAGGATGAAACAAACCGTAATTTTTCCTGTATCTTTCAAGAAAATTTCATGTTTGATTACTGCTAGGAAAATGCAATGTATTTTCAAATCATAACATGTTACGGCTGGGTTCGATTTTTTTAGCGAACCGTAATTTGTTTTACGGTATGTTTCTTTGTAGGCTAACCTAGCCGTAAATGTTCCTGAATACTTTTTTTTTTGATTGAGTTGTGTTTATGAATCCACCACTGATTCTATAAGTTCTATTTAATTTGCAGGAATCCTGATAGACTAAAGGCTAAAAAGAAGAGAGGAAATGATTTAACGCCAAAAGATACTCCTACACCTCGCCATGAAATTCATTGTGGGGTAGATTATAGAGGTCTCCATAAGGATGCTAAGAAGAAGAAGGATATGATTGAAGAAAGTAGCTCAAGATGTCCTGAAGCACCTCAAGAGGAAGATAATTTTTTCCAATACATGGAACATGATCTACAAATTCAAGTGGAACAATTTGAACTACCGGTGATATCAGAAGGTGCACTTGTGATTAACGATGCACAACATGAGGAACAATCTGATGATGAAGAAAAAGAATTTGTTGTTGAAGGCAAAAGGAAACAAGTTGTTGTTGCTTCACCTGAAGCTACACCTCAACCTCAAGTGAAGGAAAAGAAGCCGAGGAAGAAACCTTCGCCAAAAGGCAAGCACATTCCTAAAGGCAGAGACATGTTATTGCCTAAGAAGAAGAATGGTAAGACTTTGGGGTGAGGAGCCCGATCAATCTGCGGTCTTATTTGGTTATCCAAATTCATGACTGCTAAGGTTTGCGAAAGCAGGGTAATAATCTCAAAATTTCACTTATTTTGTTCAACTTGATATATTAATTATTTGGTATAATTTATAAATTTAATAAATTTGTTGTTTATATATTCTTTGTAGGATCATGAACTTGCGGTAAAGAAAATGAAAATCAAAAGGATGCTTATTGGCCGTTAGGTGAAGAATGTAAAGCGGTTCGTGATCTTGTATTGGATACAGGGTTAGGTAATAGAATTCTATACCATCAGCATGAGTTTGATTCTATTGTTGCCAGTGCCTTTAGAGAGCGATATTGGCTAGAAACCGAAACTTTTCATCTCCCATTCGGCGAGATGACAATAACGCCAGATGATGTGAAGCAAATCTTGAACTTAGCCATTGAAGGAAAAGCGGTTTCTGAAGGTTTTGACAACAATATGAGTTGGACAGATCTTTATGCCCTTGTCAAAGACACACTTGTATGGGAGCAAGCTGAGACGGAAAAACAGTTTAAGTGGGCTGGTGGAGATAAACCAACTGAACCAAGAGAAGGTCCAGTTATACCTGTCAAAAAGATACTGTTGAAGAATATGAAAGATATGTTTGGAGGAACACTTGCGGCTGAAGTAATACGTAAGGAGGTGATAGATGAAACAAGAGCTCGTCGTACAGCCACTGCCTACCTATTGTATTCCCTTGGTACCATATTCTTTCCTGATAACTCGGGGAATCGAGTAAATGCTCACTATCTACAATGGTTAAAATATTTCCAGGAGACCAAAAAGTATTCTTGGGGCACCGCCACCCTCGCTTATTTACTTGATAGTTTTCGTAAAGCATCGAGGGCTGGAGCCACTGAAGTTGCTGGGAATGTTGGTCTTTTTCAGGTAATTTACATAATTTTAGTTTTGTTATATATATCTTTTTTTTTTGTTTTATGTATATATTTTTTATGTTTATATATAATTTGTTAGGCATGGGTATATGACCACTTTCTGAGCATGAGAACTTCTACATCTTGGGAAGATGATGAACTTGGTCCTACAGGAAAAAAGTTTGTATTCACTGGTACCCAAGTAAAGCACAAGGAAGAGAAGATAGCTGCTTTAAGGTTGAAAATGGATGCTCTCACTGTTGAAGATGTGATATTTGATCCTTACATAAATCTAAAGAAAGATCAGTTTGGAGAAGAGATTGATAGTCGTATTTTTTCAAGTTTGGAATCCTACAACGAGCCTTTGTTTCATCCTCTAGGGTATGTAATGGCCAATCCACGTCGAGTTCTCCGCCAATATGGTTATGTGCAACAAAAAGTCACTAAAGAATCCTTCAAATTGTGTGTTAATGCTTCCTCCGCAAAAAGTGCCAATGTCGTGCTCAACTACAACCTAGAGCCATCTATTGATGTTTGGAACGACCACAATAATGAAAAATACCAAGTCCATATGAAGGAGCTCATTCCTGCTCTAGGCACAAAGGATGCCGAAGAAGTTTATTTGGAATGGTATTACCATTTTGGTCATCCTCATGTGATCAATAATGATCCGGAAGCGGCGATACATATCCAAAGGGATCAAGAAAAGAAGAAGCGTGAAACCGAGAAGAAAAGTGCATTTGATGTGGATTGGAAGGCGCTATATTTCAAGACGGTAAGTAAAGTTGTTATTTTTCATGACGCCATTTTACATTTCTACTAATATGTTTCATGACGCTATATTTGTTTGTACTAATATGTTTCATTTTGATATGTAAAATAGAAAAACAAATGCCTTCACTTGGCACAAACATTGACTCCATGCGTCAAAAAAGGTGAGGCCCTCACAAGTGCACAAGTAAAGGTTTTACAAAAACAAATCAAAGACTTGCCTGATCCAAACAAGGATGAGTCATTTGAGGACTTAGAGAGGGGCACGAAGAGGAGTAGACATTCGTCGAGAGATGTGGGTACTAGTCAACGTCAGCCGCCACCTAGTAGTTCTGAATCCACAGAAGAGGATATGCATGCTCATGGTCGGGGTCGGGGTCATGGTGGTCGTGACGGTTCTCGTACTCAAGGTGGTCCCAAAAGAGGTCGTGGTCGTACTCGTAAAGAGTAGACATTCTCCTTAAACTCTATCAATATCATAATGTTCCATCATAATTGTAGAAGACTATTTAGTTTCCTTTCGTTGTTTGTGTGGTTTAGGACGAATTATGGTACTTAGAATTAATGAACAAGTTTTATTGTTTGGATTATATTAGCTGAATTTTCAAGTTTTATTAAGAGGCTTCTTATTCAGTACCAGGGTAATGTATAAGTTTGATCAAAGCTAGAGAAGAACAACCAAGAAAATTAATCAAATTAAGTTACGGTTGGGTTTTCATGCCCACGAACCAAACCGTAACTCAAAATATATCAGCAACCTGAATTACAGTTTGGTTTTGGAATGTTCAAACCCAACCGTAAATGTTCCTGGATACTCTTTTTTTTCATGTCTAATGCATTCATATAATTTAATTTATGTTTGAGTGAATGGACAAATTTGGCTCAATATTAGGTAGAAAGAATGAAGAAGACTTAAAAATGGGATTTATGTTGCTAATTTTCAAGTGAAACACAAAGTTAGGAAAGCTAATCAGGAAGATTTACGGTTGGGTTGGTATAGGCCAAAAACCAACTGTAACTCTAACAGATGATCTCATCATACTTACGGTTTGGTCTCTGAGCACAAATTATAATATTTGGTAAGTTTTGTTATTTTTTTGTCCCTATTTGGTTTGAAAATAGAGCCGTTGGGACTTAGTACGACTTGATTTTCACAAATAGAGCCGTTACATATCTTGTTTTTATATATAAGTTGAACATATATGCCCAACCATCTTATTTAGACATTACATCTTCAACATCAACCATCTCCACCTAAACTCTTACTCTAATATATAAAGAAATATACTAGATTATGGCTCAACCTGGTTTTACTTTGGATGAAGATTTATGTCTTTGCCGCAACTATGTACTATGCTATCCAAAAAGATGAGAAGAACGACGTCAAGGTGATTTTTTGAGTACAAGTTATTGGAGAACCATATATGAAAACTTTTGTTGTGACACCGGTAACCCTTATAACCGTGATGGAATTAAGTTGTATTGTCGGTACGGAAATATAAGGGATCAAGTTAAAAAATTTATGGCATTAGTTCGTATTATTGGTCAAATACGACTTAGAGGTGAAACTGATTCTGAAGTTTTACAGTGTGCTATTCAGGAATGGAGAAGGTGGAAAAGGTCAAATTTCCAATACTTACCTCATTTCAACATCCTGAAGGACTTCTGTCGCACTCGTAGACCCGATTATTAGTCCTTTTGTAATGAAATTTCTATGTAATGTCATGTGGTTCAATGGGTTGTAATTTCGTATATCTATGTACTGGTTTGAAACAAGCTTTTAATATCAACATTGTAATATGGGCTAAGTAATGAAACAAGCTTTTAAGATCAACATCTTGATCTACATTGAAAAACCCAACCGTAAGTAGTCTTGTGTTCTTAACAAAAAAAAAATTATCAATAAAAAACCAATTCGACAATATACATACAATATTGTCACATCTAGACAAAATACCAAAATACATATGACCCTATTATCATTTCTAGACAAAATCTTTTATTCCTAGTGAGTCATTCAAAATATTTTCACCACCCTTCACGAACATTTAGTCATCCTCATCATCGCTCATAAATACTAATGAGGCATTATTCCTCGACATTAGTAGTGCCTTCCAAAATTCAAAACTTTCCTCGAATCTATCACACCAAGACTTAGATATTTCGTTACAATCGAATAATGGAGGTAATGGGCATCCTTCACTCAATTGGAGGCCGATTAAATGGTTTCCGTGCACGTAACTAGTCACCACTCTTCTTGTTTTATCCGATTCTTCGTCAAATGGTATTCTTGTTGGTGCAAATGTGAAACTCAATGAATTTGAGATATAATGAACAACGCAATTGAACGCGTTGGCGAGTAGTTGGTCGTTTATTGGCATGGACATCCAATACTCACTTGTAAAACATTTATTTCTGTGTAATCGTCGTTCCCATGCGATAAATCTTTCGTTTAACACCGTCTCGGACTCGTCTTTTTCAAATCTCATCATTGGTATGTAATAATCTCGGAAACCGCGTGGTTATAATAAACATTTTTGTCTTACATAGTCAACTTGTTCACAACCCCAATCTTTCACGCCTTCAAATGGTCCAAGTTGATCCGCAAAGACGTGGTAACCACAATTCCCATCTCTATGTACCTCATATGTGGCCTTAATATACTCACAAACAAAGTCGGGGGAAAAAAGAAGGTAATTTTCATAGATGATATATAAATTCCGGACATATCGACCCTCCTCATCTCTAGGAGGTGGTTTGTACATTGCGTTTGGAATACGAACCGTCCCCTTCCTTTCACTTAACGGAAATATTCCAACCATCGGACTTTTTCCCAAATTTCTTGCTAATTATTTAACACCGTCTCCACCACCAAGTCTTTTTCTTGAGCTTCCTTGGGAGGGAACTTCACAACCTTTTCCTTTAACTCCCACATATTTTATTGCGCATGCTTTGGAACCTTTTCCTTTAACTTCCCCATCTTTTGTTCCGCATTCTTTGGAACCTTTTCCTTTAACTCCCCCATCTTTTGTTCTGCATTCTTTGGAACCTTTTCCTTTAACAACTTCGCTTTTTGCTAGTTGTTTGGAACGAAAGACCGGACCTTTTCCTTTAAAATCAACTTTGCTCGTTGAACTTTCTTGAGAGGGAGGCTCAAGATCTTTTTCTTGTACATATCGATGACTTGGTTCTCCTTCTTCTTGTACATTTCGATGACTTGGTTCTCCTTATTCCATTTGACCTCTTCTTCGTTTGTTTCTACCTTGAACATCCTCCTCCATCTCATCCTCCGCTTCATAGGATTTTCGTAACAACTCAAAACCCGAAGGATCTCTTTTCTTTGATTTTTCCAACAATTCCCTTGTCGTTTTCCTTCCTACACTCCTCTTTTGTTTCGTATAAGGCCTCCCCTTTCTCTTCCTCTTAGGTGGTTCCTTCATATCGTACCTAGTTTGTGGGTATACGAAGTTACTCAAGTTACTCAACCATATTTGCCTTTGCCTCCATGTTAATGTATCATATTTCGCGGCTAGCGCTTTTCCAATGTCGGTATCGGCAAATGTTCCTCCAAAATCTTGATCAACTATTGTTTCATGAAATGATATTTGTTGCCAAAAGGGATCAATATCTTGTATCGGAATAACTTTGTCATTGTAATTGGCTATGACATGCCGACATGGGAGGCCCAAACTTGTCATGTTAGGAAAAACACACTCTCTTCTATCAAAGTTACCGGCCTTAAAGTGTTGTACTTCTTTCATGATCATATAAATTGCACGATGCGACACTTTAAAAGTAATTCCCCGAATCCAAGGATTGTCTTTCCATTTAATGTGTTTACTAGATCGGCTTTTTTGAAAATGCTCCTTAACTCTATCGAGATCACGGAGGAAATAGTTGTGCATGGCTTGGAATACCATAACAAATCCACCATCACCACTATGAAGCTTCTTCTTCAACCGGTTGTGAGACGATTCCACCGTACTTGTAGCTTGGTTGTCGAAGTGTTTATATTAGTTCGTGAAGTCGGCTACGAACTTATCTTTGTGCGGATCCAACCAATTGTCCACCAATTCACCATACTTGGATAACTTCTTAAACTAGCCAATAGCATACGAGATCGTTCTTCATAATCTTCCAAGGTGGGAGAATATGCCATGGCATCCCAATCCTCATGGAAACTAGCCCATCTTAGTTCCGCCAACTTGTCATCCTTCTTGAATTGTTTTTTGGCTTCTTCTTGTTGATCTACCGGTAGTTTCTTTATTCTCTCCATTTCACTTTTCTTTGTTGGACGAATGATGGTCTTACATTTAGTTTCAATGTTATTCCATAGGTGGAACGTGCAAAGAAGGTGATGAGCATCTGGGAAAACCCTCGCTATTGCATTCAACAATGCTTGTTCCTTGTCGGTGACAATCACCTTTGGAGTATATCCCTCCACTTAGAATAACTTCACTTGTTTTAGTGTCCACACATAACTCTCTTCAAGCTCATCTTCCAAGAAGCAAAACGCGACACTAAACGAAGAGTTGGTGGAAGTTTGTCTAACAATGTTCAACACCGACATCTCATACTTGTTGGTCTTGTACGTGCAATCCATTAAAAGTACTTGATTGGAGCACCACGCCAACTGTATAAACTCGGGATGAGCCAATATGAGATTCTTTATTTGTTTATCCGCATCTTCAACATGGAAAACCGAATAATTATACTTCTCTCCCAAATGCCTTAATTGTTGCATTTGATTTCTATTTTCCCATTGCTGATTTTTCAATTTTGTTTTGGCATTGTAGATGGTTGGCAAAGTAGAAACATTCAATGGGTTTAGGCACTTTATATGACTGAGTATATCAATGGGTTTCATACGGTTTTCGGTCATGGAACTTACAATCATTTTTTCTTCATCATTAAGCCGCGCCGCATAAGGATGGGATAGCAAAGTCTCCGGTATTAGGTGGTTATGACGACCGCATACAACTTTCTCCAAATACCACACTTTACTTTTCTTGTTGAATTTAAATTGAAGCTTGAATGGGCATTTAGTCTTCTTAGTGAAAGTAGTATTCTTCCTCTTCGTCTTTCCTTTATATTCGGTATCCTTCTTCACACAACTTTTACTTTCTCCACTACACTCGCAAACCATTTGAAAGTGGTGGTCATTTGTTGATTCATTACAAACTATAAAACACATAATTAACTTGCCACATTCTCTGGCCCATTGCTTTGCCTCATCTTTAAATTCCCATGTCTACATGGTCCAAAAACTCAAAGTTAGTCAAAAAAAAAACATAGTGATATGGTCCAAATGAATGAGCAACATATCTTTCCATTAGTTTCAAAAAAAAAACACCTACCAAGTCATTCAAATAGTGATGGGAAGAATCCTCATTTAGAATTTCGTTTGCATCAGGTTGAGCAGGCATTGGGCTAGGTGGAAGCACGATCTATCAACCAAAATGTCACAACATTAATCCAAATGAAGAAGGAAAACAACACTTACGTCCAGGTTTTAAGAGCCACGAAACCAACAGTAGGTAGTATTCCCAACCGTAGGAACAAAATTTAAATCACAAGAACAATTACGGTTGGAAATCGAAAAATCGGACCTAGTCGTAAGTGAAGTTACGGTTTGGAATTATGCAAAACCCTACCGTAAAAAGTGTAATAAATACCAATGCACATAATGATTTACGGTTGGGTTCGGCATGACATTTTCCCAACCGTAATACTTCTTTTGTCCTATTGAAAACCAGTTACGGTTTGGAGTTCATCCAAACCTAACCGTAAATAGAGGTTACGGTTGGTATCGAGGCTTAAACCCAACCGTAATATGGCCTGTAATTCGAAAAATCTGATTTTTTTTTACGTACTTTAGCTAATTTTGAGCGAAATTGAACTCATGAAAGATAGTTTAGAGGCATACCTGTTGATTTTCAACCATTGGTTCTTCACTTTGTCGATTTATTTCTTTAATTGGTTGAGATTCACCATCACTTTGTGTTAAATCCTCTCTACCATCTAACAAATCATCCATATCTTGGTCTCCAACATGAGGTATGTAAAACTTGTTTTCTCTATCATACAAAGATTCACCCACCTCGAATTGGTAACTGGTTTCATTCATTTTGTTGAGTGAATCAAAATCTAGGTTTTGAAAGAAATATCCAAAAAAATTCTTTTTTTTCTTCTCTCTAGTTTTTCTTCCCACAAAAACTTTGTCCCAAAATTCACAAGTATATAAAAAATTCATTAATTTAATCATTATCTAATTAAATAAAATTAACATTAACTAAATAAGGGTTGTTTAGTCATTATAAAATTATTTTAGATAAGGGTTTTTTGATATTACTTATGGGTGACCCGTTTTTATCCTATTAGGTGACGCCCCTCTATTGGAATGTGACGCCCCAATAATAGCTTTCTACTTTTATGCTTTATTGCTCTATAACAAGTTTAACTAAAACAGCTTCGCAAAGGATGTAATACCATACCCATATTAAAAATGCTTTATTGCTCTGTAACAAGTTTAACTAAAACAGCTTTGCTCATAGTGTTCCAACAAACAAAATGCCCGTCTCTTGTCAAAACAACATCCAGATTTTGAAGTCCAAAAGACTTAACACAACATATCTCCTATTACTGTTAAAAAAGAGAGGATGGATACCATAACAATTAGGAAGATCCGTTAACTGCTTCAGCCTTCTCAGCTGCCACTGCTGCAGAAGAAGCTGCACTGCCCAAACCCATCTTCTCTAATTCACTTAAGAATCCATTAACATCTGAATCACTCATTTTATACGGTGTGTGAGTAGGACCTGGGAAAGATTTCTCTGTCACCTCTTCCTTGTATTGTAAAAGAGCCTGGTTTATAACGTCACCAACTCGTGCATACTGCTTACAGAATTTTGGAGTAACCTGCAAAAATAGTGAGACAATTTGTAATCACTAAACATTTGGTCAATCAAAAATTGATGGAAACGAGAGAAAGAAAAAGGAAACTCCTGCAATAACCTTGGCATGATGAGGGTGTTGCAGCATACCCAACAGATCGTGGTAAACTAGAACCTGCATCAGCATTAGTTTAGATAAATTGCGATTATCTAGAGTAAAAACATATAGTCTTTTCTATGAAAAGCTTGCCTTGAGACAATCTTTAGGGTCTAAGAATAATTTCTATGGTTTCTTTAGCCTAGAGAAGAAAAGAGTCAGTTAAACAACCAAACATTCAGAAGTTCACCTCTCCTAAGAATCAAAAGACAATCACCTTCTCTAATACAATTCTAGACCATAAAAGAAAGTAGAAACAGCTCTTTGAATTCAACTTAGCAAATTTATACAGATACAATACAAACACAACATGAAAGAATAGAATACCAATTGAAAGATATATGAACATAACAATCCTAGCAGTTTTGAGTCGGAGAGTAGAGAATGGTCAACTACTAAATTACTCATTAACAACTACAACAGACTAGAATTGTTAAGAGATTGCTAGGTGCAAAAATCCTTCCATCATTTACAAAATGCAAATCCCAGCATGCTCCTTGTTCATCTATACTTCAGTTTCTCACACACCAAGTTGGAACATGTACAACATATTATTCCCATATCAAAGCCATAGGAGGCATATATTCCTGTAGGGTTTACATGCATACAGTCCAACTTTGATGATAACTATTTAAAAAATAATCTTTCACCATGGTCAAACATTAGGGACCATTGAACACCTAACTAACCTTCAATTAAGCATAATAAGTTTTTCTTGTAACAAAATCCTTTAGTTGTTCATGTGGGAGTGTCTATGTGCATGTGAAAAACCTCAGGTTCAGCCAGTTTAGTCTAGCCTACAGTATATGTGACTGCATTAAGATTTCTTGATGATAAAAATTATTTGCCTAAGGCCCATGCACAAGAAGATGTCAGATTTACCATACAGGTAGAGGTATTTCTGAAAGATCCTTATCACTCTTCATTGCCACAAGACCCTTGATTCTTGATCCCGAAAACTTTGAAAAATAACAGTGCCTAATCTATAATCTAGATAGTCAAGAGTAAGGACAAGAGTAGTGTGGTATAGTTCTACTTCTGCATTGCAATGTCTACCATAACTGGGTACCCCCCAAACTTTCAATATTATGTAGCAGAGAAATTCCTCATCTACTTTAGTAGTCGATAAATTTAAGTTTTGATGCATTTCATGTAGAGCAAGCTTCTCCTTATCATTTTTCTATTTTCACCTAGTGGAGCAGTTTTCACTCATAAACAATGTTATACTTTGATACAGAGAAGCAGGATCTGAACTATCCTAAGAATTCCACTCATATTATCCTAGCCATGAACTGGCAAAGAGAAGAGAAGTAAAGAACAAGTTTAGGTGTTAAAAGATAATTATGGTTCCACTAATAACTAGAATAGAACCACTGAATTTGGATAAAAACAAAGATGTCTGATTTTCTAAAGTGAATATCTAACAGTATCTCATACATATAATAATTTTCGAAGGAAAAACCAAGCTCTATAACGAATGATATGAGCAAACCTGGCCGCTACAGAAAGGACCAGCCCCGATACCGATTGTAGGAATTCGAAGGGCAGAGGTAGCAGCTGCAGCAACAGGTGCGGGCACACATTCAAGCACCACAGAGAAGCATCCAGCCTCCTGCAAAGCCATTGCAGTTTGGACAACCTACAATTGAAATTTGAGCCAAATTAACCCCATCTTACTAGAACACAGATATTTTAACAATTATCACATTGAATCCCATCCAGCAACAGAGGTAGCATAACAAATATCATAATCAAGATAATTTAAATTTAAGTTTAAGCAAAAAGAGACCTTTAAAGCACTGGCAACATTCTTTCCTTGGGGCCTAAATCCTCCAAGAACACTGATAGCTTGAGGAGTCAATCCAACATGACCCATAACTGCAATTCCAGCTTCAACGATGGCCTTAGCTGCTGTAATTCTAGAAGGAGCCCCTCCTTCCAATTTAATTGCATCCATCGCACCTTCTTTCAGAACTCTAACTGCTGTATCAATTGCCTGCTCATAATTGAAATTCCCTGAATTCCATCAATTAAGTATTAATCAGACTCTATGTCTATATCTCTCTAAGTTTAATCAAATTCACCAGATTCTGTATTTCATTGTTTAATAATCAATCAGATTTACACTAAAGGTGACAAACAAAACAAAAAAAGTTTTGTGGTTCAACCTAGTTTTCAGAGTCTTAACAATGTACCTGATTGGAGCTTGATTCATAAGTACCAAATGGTAGATCACCAATAAGTAATGGTTTTTTGGCACCACGAGCAACAGAACGACAATGAACAAGCATTTCTTCAAGAGTAATAGGAAGAGTTGTATCATGACCATGAACAACCATCGAAGCTGAATCACCAACAAGACATATATCAATCCCTGCTTCATCAAGGTGAACTGCTGATGGGTAATCATAAGCCGTTACCATCGTTATGGGTTCTCCTTTTTTATGTTTCTGTTTCAGGTTAGTTAGAGTTACACGTTGGTTAGGGTTTTGCGATTTTGGACCACCGTACACGGTGTTTTCTGGAACATTGCTTAAGCATCTGATATGGTGTTTCAGAGATGAAGATCTTATAAGTGCGGAATAAGATTTAAAGAGGATTGAGGAGACCGCCATTTTGCTTCTTTATTTCTTTTATGGAAGATGTGAAGAATTGCAACAATTCTCTGTCGGACGAATCGGAAATAAACTCCCCTCCGTACCGAAATTGAATTATCCACAAAAGATTTGATTTGATGATGTGTGATAAAAACTGATGTGAAGTTGATCTCGCTCACCTATTGAAAATATCGTACTCACTCGTACTGGAGTATAATGAATGACACGGGTTTGAACTTTGAATGGGTGTTCTTAACTGTCGTTCCGCAGCTTCCGCTTGATTATTATGGCACTAAAACCGGTGAGAGAGCCTTTTAAATTTTACGGGTAGTGTCACTCTTTCATTACCAAGGAGTGACTACCAATCAGGGCAAATTAGAGGTTATTATCAACTTGCTCGTACACTCATTCGATTGAATGAATACTTCGTAGTGTAACACAAGGCAGGGGACTATTCCCCGTTTGAGAGAGGAACAGTCCCTTATGTATTAAAAAGAAAAATCCTGGATGGGGAATTGTCCCCGTCTGAATGGTTTTTTAGTTTCATATGGGGAACTGTCCTACGTGTATATTTAGATTCAGTTTTTTAAATCATTTCTAAATACAAAATGTTCCCTCCAATTCTTATTTTATCATAAAATTTTGAATTTATTTAGTAAATTTGAGATTGTTAGCGATGTAGTGTTTCATTTCTTTTTTGCCCATAGTGGCTTCACTCCTTTAGTTGAACTAGTTCTCATTCAAAATGAAGGAGTTAATCTCAAACTGAGATTACCCATAGATGATGCTCTAAGGTCCTAGACTATATCTGGACCACTGTAGTCAATTTCGGATCTCGATCTGTCCCGGCATGGACCAAAACACTGAGACAACGAGACTTTAGAGAGATTCTCGGTGCAGAATACCTCCCTAAACCCCTTTTCTATTCAAGAACTATTCAATCTATTCAAGAATAGGTTCTTCAATCTATTCAAGAATTATCAACACAAGTATCCTAAAACACAGAGAGAACAGGCAGACTTACCATTTACAAACGAGTTCTATCTTCTGATACACAGTCGTACGCCATCACACCTCACTGAGTCCACCACTCTGATCTCAACACTTCCTCTGCTTCCCTAGCTTTCTAAGACCAACCATTTTCCTTCCTTTATGACCGAAGTAGGACTGGAACGACCATTTCTTGGTTTAGGCCAGAATTTTATAGATCGATCTCTCGAATTTAAAGTAATCATGTACAGTACATTTGTTTGGTTTAGATTTGTTTTTCATCAACCTACCCCATTTTACAATTTTCAGCATAATCAGTTTTTAACCACAAACACCTCTGAAGTACACTCCTAAGGTAGATACAACATCATTCATACATGGGTGTCACGAACCCATTCAACATTGTCTCTCTGTATAGTAAACGAAAACTTCTTGGTGGTTTTACACTTGGGGATTTGATCTTGTTAAGAAGATCAATTCAAAACTATTTCAACCAACATTATCCTTAAAGCCAAGTCAGTGAAACCTGATGTCAGTGCTAAAGAACGCGAAGCATCATCAACAAAACCTCTCTACATCAGAATCTCGTATAGCTTGTAAGCTTCCTCTTCTCAATTGATCACGTCCAGAGTGGAGACTTCACCTCTATTGTTGCTATTGACTTTAACCACACCAATCAACTATTAAAGACGCGCTGAATTTGGAATTCTCATGGTGACGTTATCGAGTCATTCATTCTTCAAGTAAGCTCTGTCAGACAGTACCATGGTCATGATATTCATCTCAGTTATCACTAGTAACGAGGCATCCATAACCATCCCTAACACACAATGAACACTCAACAAGCATGGCCACTTCAAATTCAGGGTACTCCTGGTATTACATCTGCATCCCATGAACTCGGAAACTGAAAACAATTGGTGAGGAAAAGAGCAACACATCCTTCACAAGAAGTGCTCATTATGCTCTACTACGCCATGCTAAAAGGGCGTATCAAACGGATACACGGTCTAAGAGATGTGGCTCCTATGCTAAAGTCAATGAAGTCTAAATATTTGCATGGGATTACAAATTACAAATGTGCACGCATGTTTGACTGACCATACAAGATCTGAATCATGTGATTCTTTTTTCATGAGTTTAATCTCTTAGATTCAAAAGTTGGGGCATCAGAAACCGACATCGCATGAAGATTCTAAGGCTCCTGGAATGAATGGAGCGCAAACAAGGATTTCAATACGAGATTAAATAAACTTAGCTTCAGGGAGACTTCATCCACCTATAGGTCCTCATCTACTCAGAGAGACAATCACCTTGGGTTCTATGTTATTTCCTAAAATAATCTACAACAACAGAAGATGTCAGCACCCTTGTGTTACCTTTGCCTCACTCATGTGATCATTGCTATCTCAACATCTGTTGATGTTACCACCCCTGTTACTCAGTATTCATGTGGGTTCGAGACAAAGCCGATGGATCTTCTGTACTTCTAGATTTGGCATGTTCAAATCTACCTAATATATATTGGATTTCACTGACAACCTCATCTGTAACTCCAGTCTATCATAAGCTCCTCATGATATCTTATGTTGTTTCCAATCCTGCTGCCACAAGGTACAACTTCAGGTTTCACCTAAGGATGTCCATCTTCTTTGCTGACGTCGTTACTAAGTACCTAGCAATGCATAATTGAATCTTAAGTACCAGAGTCTACTGCTTTCTCACAAGAGAGTTTAATAATAAATCACAAGTATGCACCAAAGACACTACCTAGAATAGATAATGCTAGGTAACTACTCTTGAACTGAGTTTCAAATTTTGAATATTTTTTAGTCTTACTGTCACCATCTAGTGCTTACCACGTAACATGACTGTTCCGCGCCAAGCAGGGGACTTAATGTTGATGGTAGTTTATTGACAAGGGAAAAACTTGTAAATCCGCCTTTGAACCTATATCTATAAATATGTATGTGCTAGGGCTTCACCCTAATGAACTCTCGGTATTCCATATGGAGTATTTTAGTACTTATATTGTATTCATCTCTGTATTGAATCTACACTGATTGGACAACTCCTAGATGGATTGACCACCAATATAGAGCAATATTGTCCTCAGAATGCTATTGATGCTGCATTGCAATTACTCTCCGGATGTTCTCTAACTATACAGTCGCACGACCAAGTTGCTAAGACAACTTGGCCAGCGCTAGCATGCCCATGCCGTCCTTGCTAGAAGGCACAACCTATCTTGTCCATGCCAGCGCTAGCATGTTTTCTACGACAACATCCTATCTTGTCCATGCCAATAGCCAATATCTCCCTCAACAGCAACAACCAATATGCGTCCCCAGCAACAAATCACATCGTTTCTTATAGTACCATACTTGGTCGTTCCCGTCAACAGCATGCTTGGTCGTTCCCGCCATCAACAATGCTTTGCCGTTCCTGCCAGTAACATGCTTGGCCGTTCCCCCCTGCTTGGTCGTTCCCGCCAACAACAATGCTTGGTCATCCACATAAATGCCGCCAATGCCAATGTTTGGCCATGGCCATTGCTACAGCACCATGATGAGCGTGACACCTTGCCAACACTTCGGCCATGCTTGTAGCACATATATGTGTTGTTATGGATAGCACAACCAACATGTCACAAACATGCCACAAGTACGCCATGGACATGTTATGTTTCCATGAGCATGTTGATGATGACATCTTATGGAAAACTTCTTATTACTCACACGAACCTTGAATCTGAGTTATCACTTCAATCCATGACACTACCACAAGATCTGGTCAGTCTATTGAGAGTTGAACACTTAAGTCAAAGCATATTATGACTATAGCTCAATCAAGACAAGAGGAAGTCCATGACTCCACTAATTCCTACGAGAAATCAAAGCATGTTATATGGGGGAATTCTTCATGGGTTGGTCTGGTGTGTTACAGCAACATGCGGCGCAACAACACCCCATGATAAGGAACTAACAATTAGTGGTGACGGTTAAGAGCAGTTGAAGAGGTGATGAAATGATGGTCTAGAAACTTCCCTAGTATAAGACACGAATCTACTGTTATATCCACGACCTCCATCTCTTCACTACATCTACTACTTACGAGAAAACAGAGTGTGACCCTTACAACTATAAATACACTCCTTTGTCTATTCAACGAGGACATAACAAGTTTACATTCAGGGCTCTGATACAATTCATCACCAATGTGATTCCTCAACTTTCTCTGCTTTTCCTCCCCTAAGATCAACCCATCTTCTCTTCTTGACCGAAGCAGGACCTGAACGGCCATTGTCTTGGTTTAGGCTTGTCCTGCACTATTTTGATCCACGAACCTAAATAAAGTACGTCCACAGTATATATGTTGTTTTACCTAAAACCGAATTTTAGGTACAAACAGTACCGCTCAAGTTTGAGGGATTCGTACGAATAAAATAAAATAATCTGGGACACAGTGATCACTACGAATCCCTCAAACTTGAGCGGTACTTTTTGTACCTAAATAAAGTACGTCGACAGTATATATATTGTTTTACCTAGAACCGAATTTTAGGTACAAACAGTACCGCTCAATTTTGAGGGATTCGTAGTGATCACTGTGTCCCAGTTTATTTTATTTTACTTTACTATATTTCCAATAGGATTCCCAGTGACCAGGTGCAAAAGAATATTTGTTTTAGAAAATTAAAAAAAATATTAAAGAGGAATATACATGGGGTCTACTAAGATATTAATGGATGTTAATTTGGAATCCTTATGGTAAAAAAAAAAGTCATCACATGTATTTGACTATAGCTATATATATATATATATATGAGTTATCTCTAAGATGTAGATGTTTTAACATCCGGATGAGTTGCCCTAAGAACTTCAAATTTAAGACAATAAAATTTTTGTTCAAATGAGAACCTCAGTTGTGGTGTTATCCAGTTATGATTGGGTAACAAGTATCACCTCATGCGGGTAACTAGGGTTGCCGATGGTACCCAATTACTCAGATTTGAACCAGAATCGGGTCGCGGTCTTAAAATTGGACTCAATAGCAATACTAGTACCTGAGGTAGAATTGTCCGAAAACGATAAGCTTTCGGGTCCTAAAGGGTATTACTTGCCGGGTATCTAGATATTTGTCATTTTTTTGATTTTACCCAAAATTCAAAGTTCTCGTCTAGTTTTGCATGGATTTTTTTCATTTATTTTCTTAGATTTAATTTACAAATAGAACATCAACAATAACTTTATATGAAAAAATTATTTGAATCAAACCAACATAAAGAATTAAAAAAAAAATATATTAGCAAAATATATAGTCGATTTTAAAGACCCACTAAATATCAGGACGGGTATCTAAGCCTTTTATACAGTCCGATTTCAGGTCCACTAAATTAGGAACCAGATCCAGAGTCCTTAAGACCTAGACTCGTCTTTTTTATCGAGTCCGACTCCAGGTCCAGCAATATGCAAGAAGTACCAGACTCATTGACGGCCCTACGAATAAGATAACCATGACATGCATTTGCCATGTGTCACTTGAATACTAAAATTGTTAGCCTTTTTGATGATGGGCAGTTAGAGCTCTCCGATGCAAGTCGTCCTGGGTGGAAGTCTAATTAACTTTTTTTTTTTGTGGGTCATCGATAAATGACAAAAAAAATAAAGATAAAGAATTTCATCTAAAATCCATTGCCAGTCCTCGAGGTTTTACGTAACGAAATTTATTTAAATTAAGAGATAGAATGATGATGTAAACTTAAGACCCAGGGCCAAGGATAAAATCTTTCTTGTCATCTTTCTTTATGATGTGAACCTAAGACTTTCTCATTTACCCCTACTTAGTCATGTCATCTTTCTCTATGACCTTGAGCTTTGCATTGGAGATGAAATTTGGTGGAAAAGAACTCAAATCGCAAGTGTCCCGCTATTTTAAGACGTTAATCCTTGCATTGGAGATGCTTTTACATAATCAATCTCTGGCTGTGAAGCCGCCAATATTGACACCGTGTTCGCGACTGGACACCAACACAATGCGCGTGCAGAAGTTTATACTCCATTTTACTAGTTGGGATATTAGTGTGATAGTTAATTTTTCTACCGGTGAGCTAACCTAACGGGATAAAATTGAATTCTTTAATTTTTCTACGGTGAGCTAACCTAACAACATAAAATTGAATTTTTTAATATATTTGCGGGATTAGTGTATTTGATGTAGTATAACACTATGATCTTCTTATATAAAAATTATTTAATTAATATAAATATAATATGCCCGCGTCTAGATGACTTTGAATTTTGGCGGTGCCTGTTTCCACAACGTGATCGTGTCCGTGCTTCCGGATCTCTGGAGAGTGTTATGTAAATTAGCCATTCTAATTGGTCAGGAAACACAAAACACCCCTTCCTATTCATTTTCCTGAGTTTTGTCAATAAAAACCAAGCCCAAATTGGACTGAACATATATACTCTCGTATCACATCTTTAAGCCTTAACACAAAGGCTTTTCACGTTTCTACCAATCTCTGGATACTGGACTTCGGGAAGAGACACTCCGGAGTGCAGTCCGATGCTCTTGCTTGTCAACTATCAAAAAATAATTATTTTGAAAAACTTGGAGCTATTTGAATTTGTACACAGAGGAATGAACTTTTACAGCTGGAAGGAACCCAATTCATGCCCATGATGCATAAGTATCAGTTTCCTTTCTTCAACCCACTCTATACGATAAGAAAGATCAAGACTATGGAGTACACTGTTCAGATTATCCACATCACTTGATCCCCTTGAATTATCCTGCAGCATTAAGGAAATGGTTATACTAAAATGTCAAATCATATAATATCTCCCAGATGCCTGACAAAAGGCGAACTAGCAGCAGGAAATAGAGTGGGTCACTTCCAAGGCTCAACAGACTCCCAACCTCTCTTCAATATTGCTCATATCTAAATTATCTTATATGTCTGCTTAATAAAAACCATGTATTACGCATTCATTGTCTTATCCAAGATCTCAAAAGAATGAAAACTTACCGGTGATGATACCTTCCTATCATGTCCAATTATGCTCGCCATTACACTTGATCTGGAAGAATTAGGAGAGAATCCCTCCCAAGGAGGAACAAAAATAAGTTTGGTGCACTGAATTGGGACCAAACTTCGACTAAGTTTTTCCCACCACCCAGATTCCAGAGACCACCACCTAATCATCAACCCATGCTCAGAAAATGCAACTAGCCCCTGAAATTAGAGATATTATCTAATTATTTTAGAGAACAATGAAACAAGCACGATATAAGTAGGAAACTAGCATGTACTGTATATTATCTAATTGGTGCTGATCCAGGATATGGATCACAAAGGCAAACAAGACTCGCTTTGTTTACATTGCCAAGGGATACGTATGAAAATTAGAAATATTAAGAATCGCTTCGAGAGGGCTAGAACACGTTGTACACTCATACATGTGTCATATGCATCAATACACATGTAACAAAACATAAGAGCACCACTTGAGGATGCTCCATCCTGCAAAACAAGTTGAGAATGGTATATTTTTGCAAATCACCTTTCTTGGCCTAGTAATGGCCAAAGAGGTGTAAAGGGAATGAGCCTGCCCACTTTAGTGTTAGATGGGGCTTAGGGTTGAGCAGCTGCTAAGGGTTAAGTTTGACTATTAACAACAAGCACGTGAACCTCTGTACACAGGACGTTATAACGGTAGAAGGGAAGTTTTTTGTACAGTTCAACATACCTCTCCATCGGGTGAAAAGCTGAGTGCTGAAATTCCCGTGGTAACACTCTTGTCTGAAACTCCCCCAAGTAGACTTGGTAGACCAGGCGGTCCACTAGCATCCAAAACCTTCAGTATTGTCACACTACATTGAAGAAGGCAATAAAAAAGGTAAGGTTGAAACAAATTTTTATTACAAGTTACCTCAGTAAACTAGAAATGTAACTAATTACCTTTAGATAACCTAATTCTCAAAAAATAAGGAAAGACAACTAGCCCCTGTACTGACACATACTCCTTATATATCCCTGGTGTTGAATGATAGGCACCCGTAATAAAGATGGACTACGCCACTAAGGATATGAAAGTCTTTTCTTTACAGTCCAGATGCTGAACATTGGAAGTCAGTCATATACCCATTGTCTCTGTTCACATTTAGATGTTTTCCCAGAAGGCCTGATAATCGTGTCCCCAAGTAAAGCACCATACAGATATCAACCTTCATGGGCCCAGTTGCAATAAATATGTTTTATCATCTCATACACGACCTATTTGCATGAATACGATACTCGTAATAGTTTTCCTTTATAATAAGAACTGAAGAGAATGTCTGGACTCAGGGGGCACTGAAAGAGTTTATTGGTCATTCTAACTGTTCCTTCTTATGTGGTGTATTCTTCAATCTTTCATTTTCATGTCAACCCTACATCCTTAAGGTTTACATATTCCTTTGTATATCCGGAAAACCAATAAAATTGTTAACAAAAACTTGCTCAAAAATTTCTATTTTGTTCAATACCTTTGCATGTCATAAATTCGAATTGTAACACTGTGAATATCTCCAATTGCATCTCCCACAGCCAACCTTGATGATGTTTGATTCAAAGATATCATTGGGAAAACACGTACAATTTCCTTTAGTGCATGCATGGAATGGGGTAAACAAGATTTACGCAATACTAAATTTGCATAATCCATCGTCTGGAAGATAAAGTTTACTGCCTGGAAACGTTAACATCAGAGTTGTTAATATGGAACTGTAAGTGTTAAAGACATCACATTTCTCCTGGTTGAGAAAAATAATAGGGTTGAAAACTCCAATCCTGGTTGAGAAAAATAATAGATTTGAGCTTCAATTGAAAAACAAGTGGAAAGAAAGGTAAACATATGATTTAGTATTCTTTTTTTATAAAGATCGAAAGGTTTATAGCTCTGACAAGAATAAAATACCAACTTCACAAGGAAACTGCTAACAAGGCTCGTAACACACCCGGAAGCAAAACAAAGAAGAAAAGAAGAGAAAACATTTCCAAAATATTAATCAGTTACAACTTTATAAGCTTTCATTGTGGTAATAAATTGATGGCATAACCAAAATTCAAATTACACAAATCCATGCTTACCATTGTTCACATGTGTAAATCCTGATGGTTTTTAAACTACTGCAAATGTTTGTAGAGGATTATACAAGAATGGTATATGTTCTTTCTTAAGAGGATTAACTACCACTACCAGGGGATACAAGATATAACATATCTTGACAGAATTCTAATGTTCTTCCTTTGATATACAGATATTTGCGCTTCTTCTGGGAAATTCTTGATAGCTTAACTAAGTGTAGAATGATTTTCATGTCCATAATTCACATAACTTGAACAAAAAAAGAGCAAAGAAAAGAATTAACTTGACCATCTAAGTAAACACGACATGAAAACACTTTCTCGACAGCAATAAAATGAGTGTCAACCTGACAGCAAGTTTAATAAATTCACATAACTATATTTAAATAGGAAGATATGATATGTCATCTACATAGAAATAACTATGGTATATTACCTGACTATATCTCAGTGAAGGAACCTTTTAACAACCTCGCAGAGAGGTTTGGTCTCCAAACATGGGAGAAACACACTCCCATAGAGTGAGAAACGAACCCTTCAATTTCCATTCTTTTCTATTTCTAAATTTCTAATAAGCATTAATTACAATTTAAGAAGCCACAATTTCCAAGTTCTTTTTTATAATTGTTTTTTGTTATCAAAAAACAAAATTTGACCTTTGTTTTATTGGCAGTAAAGACGATGTTTATCAAAAGATTGAGAGGTCGTATGCTAAACCTTGGTCACCATCAACTTCCTCTTCTTAGTTTATAACTAAGCTAGAAGAAGCATCCATGTGGGGAAAGAAAAAGCAGAGGCAACAGATATACTTTTGGTGATTGAAGTATTAAATAGTGAATGGCTGTGTAAGAATTGGATGTCTCCTGAGCTTCTAGAGTGATAAATTGATAAAACATAAGTCAATTTTGTTTTGTGGTAACAAAAAACATTAACGTACCAAAAAAAACTTGGAAATTGTGGGTCTATGAATTGTGATTAATGCTTATTAGAAATCAAAAAGAAAGGAAAATGAGGGGTTCGTTTCTCACTCTATTGGAAGAGTGTTTCTACCACGTTAGGAGCGCATTCCCATCACGATTCTCAGGGAGGAAGGAAAAATTGAGGTTCTCACTGAGATTCAAGAGGACCTATAATGTTTGGTACAGGGCATCTGATTATGGGGAATTCCAAATTAAATGGGGAAAGCTGCAGAATAATGTTCATGTTATTCATGCGTGCAATGTTCACAATTATATTGTCTCGCATTTTCCGTTGAGGTACATTTTTTTTATTCTCCTCGCTTATAGTTCTTTAGGTTTTAATATAATTCTTTCGCTATGAAGGAAAAAAGCTGAAGATTTTTGCGATGGTTTATACTAACCTTGTCGAGAAATGGAGCCAATGGTTTTGGAGAACCACGCAAGACCCTGATCAGAGTCATAAGAGCTACCACATGAACAGGTGAATCAGACGCAGTAGACCAGATCTGACTTTCTATCACGTTTAGGAAACCTAATACATCAGCCATGGCCAAGCTTGGGAGAAGAATTCCAGCCAAGGTTTCCCGCATACTGACAGATACAGATGAATTTTGTGGAGATGGTATTGCAGATGCACCGCTCACACACTCTATTTGGAAGAAAATATCCCCAATCAAACGCGGTATTTCAGGGCCAATGCATGACTTCCATGTACTCTCCATTCCTTCTGCTAGGAGCTCTGCGGCAGTCGCACTATATTTATCGCTCATGGCCATAACTAACTTCACTAGTGGATGAACCACTAATCGTGCAACACTAGGCTTGACAAGACTTGGATACCATACAGCTAACGCTGCTGCCACAATAATAAGAGAAGCCATTGCATCTTGGCTTGTTCCTCCAACACAAGAAATCCAATCTTGCATTTCAAATGACTCCAACCATGCAAGGATTGTAGAGTCCTCTGCTTCAGAATTCCCTATTGTTTCTGTGAATCCATCCACGAAGCTGCTTCTAGATGTTTCATTCACATGCAAATGTTTTTGCACTTCCATTTCTGCGATATCAGCAACAACTGGAAGCAGGCGTCGGTTGACCCTCTGACCACACAGAGGATGCGGAATAGCACGTGAAGCAGCACAATGGAATAAAGAGCGTGCAGCCATACGTACATGTTCACTTTTATCTTGCCAAAAACTCACCAAGAGCTGTAAAGCAGTTGCTGTATTCGTCAAGAAAGATTACTACATACAACATGAAATACCACTATGGCAAGAAAACTACGATAAAATCTAATGTCCAATTCAGATGAGTTGGTTTAGTATTTTGAAAACCAAACAATTAGAAAATCCACCTGGAGAGAAGGCGGCTTTACATCTGGCACTATCTCTGCCATTTTGCGTGTATAGAATGCTGCTAAGGCACTGGAAGAGGAAAAAAGTATATCAGTTGCAGCATACGAAGACAAGAACAATGATTATAAGATAGATATTCTCATTAATCATAGTTACATCTATAATGAGATTTACGAACATTATCCACAGACAAGAATGACGAAAATATGTAAGGACCAGTGGGCCACTATGTGCAACGCTAAGTGTAGCTGAAGGCCCAAAAACATTGTAAGGAATGCATATATGAAGCAAACAGATAACAGTAGACCAGTAATACATATAATGAGATTTACGAACATTATCCACAGACAAGAATGACAAAACTACGCAAGGACCATGTAGCTGAAGGCCCGAAAACATTGTAAGGAATGCATATAATATATAAAAGCAACCAGATAACAGTAGACCAGTAATACATATACATATTGATATGAAAAAATTTCGATGGCAATAAAGTTAAAATCCATGATCCCGTACAAACAGCACTGTAATATTACCTGCTGGCTGCTGAACTGGAACGAGACAAACTAATCATGCGTTGGGCAAGGGACACCATTGTCAGTGACCGAATTGCACAAAATTCTGAGGATGACCGCCAGAGCTGAAATATTACCTCAAACTCTTGGTTGATGATTCAAGAAGAAGGAACGTTCCAGAAGTAAGCACAGATTTTGAGAAATACCTCGAGTGTAGCTTGTGCACTTGGAAATGTCAATGTGACAGACCCTCTATCACCTTGCAAACCAGAAGCTAAGATGAAGTTATCTGGTTTAATGACATTCATCTCAGACAATAGCAGTCTATCAAGATCACGATCCACACCCCATAAGTGCAAGAAAGATAAGCTGAAGCGTATTAAACATCCTTCGAGAGAATTAATCCACTCATGTTTCTCTACGGGATTATGTGTAGTACTCTGTCCATCAGAATTCATCAAGGGAGAACATGGAGAGTCAGGTCGCCGCTCAGATTCACCCATAATTTCAAGGTTACTACCATTCTCAACGGGTTGTGTGTTGCTTTGAGAAGGAAACACCAAACATGAGAGGTCAAATCTGAGAGTAGCCATTCCAGGGAACGGGCACATGCATTTGATAGGATGCTTACCACTATGAAGTATTTCTGAAGCGGAGAGCTGCTCTGCTGCCTTTTCTTTAGGACCTCTACTAGCATCTGTTATTCTCCTTTTAGCAGTTTGTAATGAAGCAACGCCATTCTCAAGATTTTTAGAGTGAGATCGTGGAAAATTTCCATCTTCCACTATTGGTAGCAGCAGTGAGGATGCCGAAGTAATTCCACCCAATATGCTATCTGTTATCGAATTTACATTGATACCTTTACAAAAATGGTCAAACATTGAATGAGAAGCTGTGCCGCGAAGGACTCGTTCTCGACCGCCCGTTTTTACATCCCAAAGATACAAAACGTCAACAGTAGTATATGTTTCAAACTGGTTCTTGCAAAGACATGCTATGTAACCTTTCACCCCATCCCACACAACCATCGCAGGATAACTAAGGTGTCCAGGAAACATTCTTTCCACCTGCAAAGTCTCGAGGGAAACTAAAGAAACACAAGAATCTCCTCCAACTGAGATAAAACAGTCACTCCAAGGACGATCTGTATGGGGTGGGGGTAGGATTATCTGCCGTACAGGAGCTACATGATGATGCATCACGGTAACTAGATTTCCGCTATCAAGGTCCCATATACGAATTGTGCAGTCCATGCTCCCTGACACTAAAAACCAACAGCTTTTCGGCTCGTTTACGCTGCCCAACATGCTATGCGCAGCCAAGCATAGTATTGGCCCTCGGTGCCCTAAAAATGACTGTCCAAATACTCCTGGTTTACCATTTGAACTTTCACCAGAAGAGCCTAACCCCTGAAAAAACTTCCTAAAGCGTACCACTTCTATCTCACCAGAATAAAATCCATAAACAATGCCATAGGGAGCATCAAATTTTTCTGAGAGAACTAACGAGGATGATACAACCCGCCCTTGTAGTATAAGGTCGCTGTTCACTGTTCCTCCACACATATCGTTTAGATTTATCAACTCTGAATCACAACTCTCTGACAAAGTTCCTTCCTTTGCAACAGGGAAAATGCTGGACGGTGAACTGGAGTTTCTGATCCAGTTGGAAGGAAAACCACCTTCCCCGAGCATTCTGCACTGCTGACCGAACTTCCCAGTTGAATCATGCGGCTGCCATAGTAACCACATTGTGATGTGAGGCTTCCACAGTAAAGATTCTCCGACTAGATAGCACATTGATTCAACACGTATCAGACTACCATTTAACTGAGTAAAATTCACAGATAATTTGGTATTGAGCGGATGAGAAATTGCAGGAATTTCATAAAGTGGTTCATGCTTAAATGTGTCATGAGAACCAGAGATTGTAAACACTATTGCAGCACCTATATTACTCCAAACAACAAAGACTTCTTCAAATTGTTCAGGTGGGTCACGGGTAGCTAGCACACTTTCACCATCATCAATACTGAGAAACATTCCCCCAGCAAGACGAGATTGGAAACTAGGGCCATCATCGCAAAGGGGACTATCAACTAGATCCATCTTACCAAAAACATTTCCGTTCCCCACTAGCCTAAATACACAGCATGCCCTATATATGAGTGCTAAGAACTCTCCATGGGCTACAATTGATACTAGATACTCCCCATCAAGCAAACCGTCAACCGAAGCAGATATCCCTAACTGAGAAGAACTTTTAGGCAACGCATTCGAACCTGTTTCAGACTCTTTGGATATCAAAACTGATTGTAATCCCCCGACTGAATCACTCAAAATCACAGACTGCTTCCCATAGTTCTCGGCTGACAGGACAACAGCCATGAATTTCAATGGCCCTATAGATAAACTTCCGTGAAAGACGGTCTGAACTATATTAAGACTATATGTATCAAAAACAACAATGGCACATTTAGAACCTTTTCTAAAATGAGATTCCCTATCTACTGAAGCTTCCCCGCCTTCAGCAGGTTCTGAATACTGAGAACTTGATGTATTTACCGAATCAACAGAGCAACATGCCACACAGACATATCTTGGAGACGCTGGTAACGTCGAAATTGCTGACGGGGTTCCCACCCAAGGAGGCATTTTTCTCCTGCGCTTGCAATGACCACTCTGTCTGCTCCAGATGCACATCACACCATCAGTACAAACACTTATTAGGGCGCCATAACCAGCTGATGATGAGGAAGAAGAATTTACTACTACATTACTTGTATTCTCCATTTCTCCATGACCCCCACTCATGGTGACTGGAAAGCAAATATCAAGATCCACTATTTTAGAAGCATGACCACATAGCATCGCTACTGGCCAGACATTCTGCCAATTTCATTCAATTACAGCACAAATTTCAGTATACTACAATAAGAATAAAAATTGAACTATATAATTGGGTTTATCAAAATACTAAAAAAAATAAAAAATCTCATGAAATTCGATAACCGAATAAGGTTTAGAGAAGGAGAAAAAACCTGTTTTGATAGGTTAGAGGAAAAAGACCACCAGATGATGGAGCCATCAGATCCACCAGTGTAAAGAGTTGGTGGATGATTCAAGACAGCAGTAGCGGTTACTTGATGTGGAGGAGGAGGAGAATCAGACCAGATACAAGCTACGGGCTGGCACTTCATCGTTTCCAATATGAATGAATAAATCACCAGCGGTTTTCTATTAAGTTTTGTTTATGCGATACGATCGCCAATTCATTGATTCACAATACTAACATCGAGTTTTAATTCTTCGGAAATTCCTTTCTCCATCAAAGAAAAAAGAAATTCTTCAAAAGTTTGATGAAAATATAATGAACGCGCCATTGGTGATAGGGAAACTAATTGGGGAATATAAATTATTTCCACCAACCAATAGTGTCCGTTAAGGGGTGATTTCTCGGTATGAAAATATTAAAATACCCTTTGATTAATTAAAAAATATTATGAAAAGATTGTAATACCCTTTCTACTAAAACTTAAAATCTAAAAACCAAATCATTTATCCCCCATTCTCTCAAATCAGTTCTGGCACACATGGGTTAGGTTTTGAAAGAAAAAAAAATATTCTTTCATCTTCTTCTTCATCGTTCTTCATCGACGATTAATCGTCGATTAACCAACCCGAATCATAACCATGCCTCCAAGAAAGAAATCAGATGCCCAATCGAAGTCAAAATCGATTGCTCAACAAAAATTAGAACAAATGCTTGCTTCGATTGCTTAAGAGCAAGAAGAAGAAGAAAAAGCGAACTCGGACAATCAACTTCTCGTAAACATGGCTTCTATGAGAAGGTAAGTGATTTTGAACTAGTTTATAAGTGTTTGAATCGATTTACAACAGTGGGTTTAGGTTAGAATCGCGAACCCTAACTCACACAGTTGAGTTTCAGTGAGTTCCGACATTGAAATTTGTATGAATACAATGCCGGTACTTAATAACGGCATTGAATTTAGGTTGAAGGCAATGCCGGTAGATAGTTACGGCATTGATTTTAGTATGAATGCTATGCCGGTATAGAGTTACTGAAACACCTGAAACTTAATGTTTTTTCCCGACATTGATATTAGGTTGAATACAATGCCGGTAATGTGTTACGGCATTGGTTTACATTAATTCGAGTATGCCGGTAGTGATCTTTTGGTATCCAGAAAACCACTAGAAATTGTTATCAGTACCGGCATTGACTTTAGGTTGCCTTGTGTGCCGGTACCCAGTTACGGCATGGAGTTGAATTTTTTCGTCTGTGCCGGTAGTGCTCTTTTGGTATCTAGGAACAGCCTAGGAATTACCGGCATTGTCGATAGTTATTTTTCACTGCCGGAATTATGTACCGGCATTCTGTTTTTGCCAAATTACTATGCTGTTTTTTTGTCCCGGAATGGTTTGTTTTTCGTAAATCTATGCCGGTATTAAAAATGAAAGTGAGTTGTCTTATAATCATTTCGTGTGTCTTTTGATATAGGGCTAGAGCCAAGGAAGTTAACAAAGGAAAAACTAAAGATGCTGTCATTAAGAAAAGAAGGAAGGACGGTCTTGATACTCCTCAGTCTCTGCCTCCTCGAGGGAAAGATCAAGGTCGCAACAAGCCATTTGGGGGCTGATACAAGAGGGATAATTTGGGAGAGTCGTGGTGACCGTAGTCGACTTGTAATTCGTGAACCTACTAGGACAGTTGAGCATGATGAGCAAGATGAAGAGGAAAGTGAGGAGGAAGATAATGAGGTTCATCCAAGTCAATTAGCAAGCCAAAGCGAAGTTTTAGAGGAAGTTGGTGGGCCAAGTCAACACCGACACAATGCAAAGGCAAAGGCAAGGGCAAAGTTAAAGTTAAAGGTTCCCACCTTACTCATGTTGATGACATGATACCTGACCTTGCTCGTGGTAGAATTTGGGGTGAAGCCGACGATCCGAGAATTCTATTTGGCTACAAGGACACGTGGGCTCGCACTATCTATCAAACCTATGTAAGAATTTTTTATCTTGTGCATATGTATTCTTGTGTATTTATGTAAAATCTTTTAATCGTACTATCTCCTAATTGTAGGATCATAAGAAGGATGTGCGTGTTTGCCGAAACCAAACCGCGTCTCATTGGGATTTGTCAAAGGAATGTGAAGAGGTCCAAACATTAGTAAGAGATTCTGGTCTATATGCTTTGGTTGAAAATTATGTGAAGTGTGATTCTGTGACAGTCATTTGCTTCGTCGAAAGGTATCATGGTGAAACTGATACCATGCACTTCCCGTTTGGGGAGATGACCTTGATCCCTGATAATGCTCAGAACATTTTAGGCTTGAATGTTATCGGCAAATCAATTGCAGAAGGAGATAAGTGTCCGGACCTAGAATGGTCGAAGTTGCACGCCCTGACTAACAAGCTGTTGGGTTGGGACTACAAAACTTCTGTGGAAAGCTTCTATGTATCTAAGGCTAGTGGGACAAAGACAATCAAGCTGACGCTACTTAAGGAGAAGTTTGAAAAAACGCAGGAAAGAAGTTTGAAGGATGGATGGGACCCTACACAAATTCGTTATACATCCGCTGCGTACCTGTTATTCATCTTGGGCACTAAGGTATTCCCTGACACTAGTGGCAATAGGGTTAGTACAACTAGGAAACCTCTGAGAATTTGTCTCGGTTTGATAAGTGCTTTGGTCAATCTCTTTACATCCTCCATTTCATGATGTTTTAGCTTCGCAACTAGGGAGTGACCAACAAAATCTTTCGGATCCCAGTGGTTATGGCGGACGAAACACACCATACAATCCCATTCATTGTCCTTGTCTCTTAGATGGAATACAAGCTTAAAGGGGAAATTATCCTTCCTCGTACGAGTCTTGTATACCCTATTAGTCTTCTTTGGATATACATAACCCTTTCTCTTGTGGCTATTCTTCTCCTTGTATACCCCACTTCTCTCGCAAACCATCTCAAAACGACTATTTGAACGTTGGGTATTCTTCACCAGCACACACATGTTCTTAAGAGCCGTCTCTTTAGCCCAAGCAATTGCTTTCTCTGGAGATTTTATTCCATACATTGCAAACAATTGGAGATTATAAGGTTCATTACAAGCAATCCATTAGTAAAGTTCAAGATACTAGGAAATTTGGTAACATACCGGAGGCATTTTATAGTATTCTGACGTATCCCGACCAAGCGGTTTTGCATTTGTTAGATCAATATATGTGACAACCTAAGGATCGAATGAAAAGAAAATAAATTAGTTCCAAATTAATTAAAATACTATGACGGACCACAGTTCCGGCATGGTCGAACTGAACAAAAACTGAAGTCCAAATTTGAAACTCTTTCCGGCATACATATTTCATTTGAAATCAATGCCGGAAACAAAAGTGTCGGCATGCTCGTTATCTATGGTTCCACGACGGTTCAGATTTCCGGCGTGGCCCATAATTAATATACCATGCCGGGATTTAGCTTTGGAAAACACTGCTTCCTGTATATTTTTTTTATAGGTACCGACATAGTAATGTTAAACATGAACAATGCCAGTGGATGTACCGGCATTGCCATCATCTAGGGTTCCACGCCGGTACACAATTCCGGTGTGGTAGTTAATTAATCTAGTATGCCAGTTTTTAGCTTTGGAAGGCACTGCTTCCTTATGTTTTTCATGCAGTACCGACATGGTAACCTTTGAATTTAACCATGCTGGTAGCATATTCCGGAGAATATTCCGTGGTAGGTAAAAAGTAACTTTTGTACCGGCATAGTTTTTTGGTTGAAATACTATGCTGGTTTTGGTTTCAAATTGGGGGATATCGAGTTGCCGGCATGGCCGTAGTATAAATTCCATGCCGGTAGAGCAGCTTTCGGCATTGTATTCATACAACATCCATGCCGGCACAGAGCTTTTTCAGCTGCAAAAATGGTGGATTCAAAGAAAAAAAATCAAATTTTCAACCTCTTAGCAGCTTTACCTGTGTGTTGGGGATGCTTGTATGTTGTGCAAGTTTACTCTCTTGGGTAGGTTCTTCAAAAAAACTCTCCATGCTCGTAAAAATCATCATTCAAGGGTGTTGGCTCAACAAAGAGTTGTAATTGTGAGTTGTTGTCATTGGATGAAGATTAAAGATATGCTCCTTGTTGTAGTTGAGCTAAAGATTCAGCAGCAGCAGCAATTCTCTCTTCACAATCATCTTCCATTTTCACCAAAAAAGGTTCCCTCTCAAATATTTTTTCCCTCCTTCTACTCTCACCTCACTCACCCAAATACAAATAAAAACACACACTAATCTTTTAACAAATACTTAAGATTTTTCCTAATTATAATTAAACACTAAACCTGATTAGTGAGGGGTAGATTAGGAATTAGGTAAAATACTTAGATAAGGGGTGACCCAGATTTGATATTTGGATCCGGTTTTTGTCCTTTTCCTCTATCCCCCAATTAGTTTTACTATCTCCCAATCGCGCGTTCAAAATAAAATAATTCATATATAAAAGAATTGAAAAATATATAATTCTAAATCTTCTAAATCTTCTAAAACTGGGCATTATTATACATAAGACCTGATACATACTCCAGTAATCCAGTTAAGTGTTAACCGAAAACTGCAAAAGTTCAAGAGAATGGATGTTTCGGCCCAGAGTTTTTGCTTGTTCCGCCTAAACTACTATTGCGTGTTTGGTTAGAGGGAATGGAATCAGTTTCTTAGGAACACAAACACGACTTCATTCTCATGTTTGGTAATTATCCGTGATTACACAGGGGCATGTGGAGGGAACAAAGGAAGCTACACAATTGGAGTATTAAGTCTAGAATGAGAGGTCATGTGGCGGGGCATCAAGAGCGGTCTGAGAGTTTTCATAGAATGAGAGGTGGATTTTATGACTTAAAGGTTATTTATGATGGTCCACTCCCTGCAGATCGAGAAAAGGTTGACAAATATCCTTGGCGTGCGCCTTATGGCGTGAAGCCTAGAAAACACAACAACAAAATTACGAAAGTATTGATAGAAAGGTGATGGCCGACGATGCACCCGTTCCATTTTATGGATTTTGAAATCGGTAAGTTTGTTTAACTTAACTTAAATTTTATTTTTTAAATAATTATTAAATAATCAAAAGAATTAATCATAGTTGATATTATTCTTGTAATTTGGATTACGCCCTTTGATTTGTATTTCATTTGTCGGGTTCCAAGTGGAGTGGGAGGTCATGTACCATACAACCAAGACGAATGGATATCAAATAATAAATGGAAGGCGCTTCTTCCCTCGTTTATGGAAGCACATATACATGAAGATCATAAAGATTTGAAAGGAGGTTGGTATCATGTTTAGCGTTGAAGTTTTTCCTTAACCAAAACAAAAACTCAGAAAATGTAGATGACTATCCTGAACTCGAAAGGGTGTTTATCTTATGGGTACTGGGTCAGACGTTCTTTCCAAACTCAACTTTTGTTTCTCATATTGGTTGGCTTGAAGAGTTAGAAGATCTTAACAAAGCACCAGATTATAACTGGGGCTCTGCAATTTTAGCAGAAATGTACTGTGGAGTGGATCAAGCGTCCATTGGTATACCTAACTTCACTTGTTTCTGGGGCATTATAGAGGTATATATCAAAATTATTATTTTTAAATTTAAATAATTTTTATGAACAAATGTCGATTAAGTCAAAATACTAAACTTATAGAGTAATTTACAGTATTGGTGGTATACCTACTTCCATGTTGGTAAACCAATTCTTAAAGACGATACCCATAGATTTCCAATCTTGGACATGTACCTCTCGACCAACTGAGCGAAGGGCATTGGCAGCGACATCTCGGGTTTCAGTTTTTTTTAGAGGTTTCAACAGATGACTCGGAGCCACAGGAATGTTGTTGTTCACTCTTATAATAATTTTCCTGAGTATGATGGTAATGATATAGAACGTATTCTTGATTATTCTCTCTGTAGAGTTGCTTTTTACACTCCAGAATTGGATATATGGGTTTGGTACCTTGGAGAAAGACTGTTGTACCAGTTACAAGGTATATATGCAATTGAAATTAACCCGTCACCACAGATGCAAACCTCTGCATCAGATTATGATCAGCTGAGAATAATTCAGTGGGAGAGGTATGAACTAAATACAAAGAGGAATATTGATGAAGTGCAGTATGTCACCTGGTACATGTCGATTGCGAAGCTTGTAATTGGGAGATACAACATGCACATCTATGGGTTTGATTTCCCAGGGTTATCACGCTTGGCTCATGATGCAAATATCGTTCCTAGCCAGCCGCCTCCAAAAGATCCATGCTTTATGAGTTACCCCGCCACCTGTGCAAGTTCTTCATCATCTTCATCAAATATACCCGAAATTCGTTGAGAGATGTCAAGTATTACTTCACAAGGTGAGCCAACAACGATCCCCATTGTTTCCCAATATATGAAACGTGACTATCCTTACTACAATGTGGTTGTCAGAAACAAAGAGTTGAATTGTCAACTTAACGATATATATTGACTGAAACGGCAAATGGAGGCTATACACTTGGGTATGTGTCAGAAATGGTAGACGGACACAATGTTTGGATTGAGTCCAACAGTAAATGATGATGGGCGTTCACAATCTTTTGATTCCACCAGGAGCAACAGATCATGGAACGAGAGTGATAATACATTGGTGGGAGAAACACAAGAACGACATAGTACTTCACCAAAAGTATGGCACAATACTTCACCACAACTTGTGCCTGTATCTCAACCTCAAGTAATTCAGCCAGATCCTAGGCGCATTTTTTCATCATTTTCGCCGTACAACCCAAATGATGCTTGCTACACTGTTTCACCACCACCACCACCACAACAAACATCTTATATGTTTGGAGGACCGAGTGCTTTCCAATCGCCTAGTATTCTTCAACCAGTTTTTTCCCCTTATGGAAATTTAGCAAATATGTTGGCAAGTAGGGATATCACAGGCCTTGGAGAATGGATGACTCAAGGCCCCGAAGATAACGATGAGCGACGTTAGAGAGAGTGTAATTTTTAATTCTGCTACATTTGTAATTCAAGTTTTAATCAATTAAAAGTACGACGGTTTGTTTAAATGAAATTGCATATGTTTAAAATTAAGCGTTTTACATTAGCTTCACTGAATTACATATGTTTAAAATTAAGCGTTTTACATTAGCTTCACTGGTGAGAAGTACTAGGTGGAACAACAACTACAAGGAAGGGGTTGAAATTGCTCAACACCTTAAGGATTTTGAAACATTTTTCAAAACGAAAAGCCATATTTTTCCATCTTCGTCATTCAGCCAAAGATCTTGTTACCATCTCACCATCAGTTTCACCTCTCAGTCTATATCGATTGGCTTGCATAGTTAAAGCTACAAACTCACTTACTTCTTTCTTAATTGTACGAAAACAATTTTCTATTTCGCATATAGCACGACAACTCGGATTACGGGTGTCACTACAGAACCCGTCATGAATAACCACCCAGAAATTCACCCATGGATAGTTTGCTGAAGCAAGCTGAGTAAATAAAAAAACATAGTTTTTGCAAATAGATTCGTCTTCTTCTTCAGTATATGGAGCTCGCCGAAATAACAAAAGCTGAGACATCTTCTTTCGACAAATTTATTAAATTGAAGAATTAAATAATTTTTTTAAGCTCAGGGAAGAAGAGTAAAGAAGACTAGAGGTGTAAAATGTGTGAATTTAAAGTTGGAATGGGATGTATTTATAGACCTCAAAAATGTATACGTTGGATGAAAAGATTTTTCAGCCGTCCAGATTTAGCCGTTGGTGGTTTTGGATCACACGATGGAGGATTTACCACCGACGTTGGAGTGTGAAGGAAAAACTGGCGGTTTTGGATCACACGCCAGCATTTTTGGGTCACACGCCAGCGTGTTTGGCTCACCCTTCTACTTTTTTTTTCTTAATTTTGTTTTATTTATTATTTTATTGTTTCCTTGATTGAGGACTTCCTCGTTCAAGCAAACTTTTGATTCTCCATATCTTGCTCAATTTGTCATATGGCTACAAATCAAATGGTTCCGCTACCATTAGGTTTTTTTACCAATAAATATTTTAAAGAATTATTATTTTAATATTTCCAAATATTGGACGTTTAAGCAAAATCTTACTTGCTCGATCAAGCAAAAATTGAAAGTTTCAGTTAAGATCAAACTTTTCTGAAACTACAAAATAATGCTCGAATGACCACAAAAAATTACCAAAATTTTTAGAGTGGATAACTGTCGATATAGTGGCCCGTGCACTACCATACCGGTCTTAGCCGGTCCCTTGGTCACATGGATGGCCGTTCATACACTCATTAATTAATTATTTATTTGATTAATTATCCATTTGATTAATCCTCCATATTTTGATTAGTCCTCTAATTGGACAATCCTCCATACCCCGCCCATCTGGTATTTCCACCACCAATGGCTGGTCCTCATACCCACTGATCGGTTGGTCCCTCTACCTAGATTGGACAGTCCTTCATCTCCTGGATGCAGGGATTCCTGAAATTAGGGTTTCAAACTTGATAATAATTCTGATCGAGTATGAATATTAATATTCATATTGATTCAATTATCAATATATTTATTGAATATTCAATGTTCGGTCCTGCTACCAACATTTTTACATCCTGACCATCTAATTAGTCGTTCATTCAATATTTTATTGGACGGCCATCCACTTGGTCGATCATCCAATATCTACCAATATTATAATCCCACTTTGTCATTCAACTACTCGTGACATGGAGGATCAAAATTATAATAACTAAGCAATATCTAATTTCTTGTGAGATACTTAACTTATCAGAATACATATTAGTACATGATCGATCCAACAATCTCATCAGACCGACGTTCATCAATCCAGATCATTCGAGTATCAATTCTGCCTCAGCTGGCATAATGATACATCACAATTCATCAGACTCAACGTCTAAGAATATGGTTGTCAACGGACTAAAATCCGACGGATTTTGGTTCATCCAATTCCGACAGGATAACTTTTATCGGATTTCCAATATCAGATAACATCTGATGGAATTTAAAAAATCCAATCTGATTATGTTATGATTAGGTTATCGGATATCGGATATTATTCGGATAAAATCCGCAAACTCCAAGTTACTTCATATAAAGGCGCCTCTATTTCTATCTTCTTCATCTATTGAAGAATTTGCAATCACATCATCAAATTTGGGGAAGAACACGTGAACCCTAATTATCAATTCTTCAACAATTCAACTTCTACACCTCAATTTAACCATAACCCTTTCATTTTTCATCCCTTAATAGTATAATACCCTTATTAATTCCATATTTCAACTTCAACATGAAACCCTAATTTATAATTCCAACTCTGAAACCCTGGCTCTTCAATCTCAATCAATTCATCTTTTTCACTTAATTAATCTTTCCTATTAGTACGGAAATCTTATTATTATTCTTACTATCCATCTTTAATCCATAAATTTCACCATTAACGTCAACTCATAAAACCTTAGTTCTAATCATCTCAAATCCATGATTTCTTCTTCTTCTCTTGCCAAATTAATATAAACAACGCCATTAATAACATCACATTAATAACATCAAATAGAAATATAGAGAATGTCGATCTCACGCAACTAACAATCAGATCTATCAAAGATAAATCGATTCTAGTTGGATCCCAGTCGATCAAGGTTTGTGCACTAAATCCACAAGATACGAAAACTAATAAGAAATCCTGAAAAAGCGGGGATCTAACAACCACACCCAATATTTCGTTCGGCAATCTGAATAGACAAACTCCAATATACTTTTAAGAGAATCAACTAAACAGTCAAACTCAATCTATAGAAAAGTATATCAAAGAGTTTATATCTCTATTTCACAATGTAATCAGCAAATCAAACAGATAAAAATCCGCGAGCCTGATTATTATGTAAAACAACTTGAACGGTACCAAAGACCAATGTTCAAGTGTCAATCAATATAATCAACAAACAAAGGTTAGATTCATAATTGATTGATCTTAACGCACAACCTGTGATATTTCTATTATATAACAAAATATAATGCGGAAAAGAAATAACACATAGACCAAAATTTTGTTAACGAGGAAAATCGCAAATGCAGAAAACCCCCGGGACCTAGTCCAGCTTTGAACACCATACTGTATTAAGCCACTACAGACACTAGCCTACTACCAATGAACTTCGGACTGGAATGTAGTTGATCCCTAATCAATCTCACGCTGATCAAGGTACAGTTGCGCTCCTTACGTCTCTGAACCCCAGCAGGATTCTACACACTTGATTCCGTTAGCTGATCTCACCCACAACCAAAAGTTGCTACGACCCAAAGTCGAAGACTTGATAAACAAATATGTCTCACACAGAAAAATCTATTGGAATAGTTAAATTTGTCTCCTATATAAATACCTATGAGTTTTGTTACGTCTTTTGATAAATCATGGTGCACATGAACCAATTGATAAATCAGACTTATATTCCCGAAGAACATCCTAGTATTATCAATTACCTCACAATAATCTTAATTGAATGGTAGCGAAATAAGATATTGTGGAATCACAAACGATGAGACGAAGATGTTTGTGACTACTTTTTATCTTGCCTATCGGAGAATCAATCTCGAGCAAATCTTAGAAAAGATAGTACTCAATACGATAAAATAGGACAAGATCAGAACACGCAACTACAGAGAAAATAGTTGGGTCTGGCTTCACAATCCCAATGAAGTCTTTAAGTTGTTAACCTACAGGGTTTCGTGAAAAACCTAAGGTTAAAGGAGAATCGACTCTAGTCGCAACTAGTATCACACAGGAGGTGTGGGGATTAGGTTTCCCAGTTGCTAGAGTTCTTCTTTATATAGTTTTTAAATCAGGGTTGCAATCTAAGTTACCTTGGTAACAAAACATTCAATATTCACCGTTAGATGAAAACCTGATTAGATTCAAGCTAATATCTTTCAACAGTTAGATCGAACTTAGCTTGTTATACACAAATAAAATGTACCTTCATTTAGGTTTGAGTAACCGTACATAAATGTGCACACTAGGTTGGCTCAACAATAGTTAACCGAGGTTAGCTATATGAACACTCTCATATCAACCTTATTCATCTTAACCACAACTAGTTCAAATGACTCAAATGAAACTAGTTAAAGAGTTGTTCAATTGTTGTATTCTCATAGAAGTATATAAGAACACAATTGAAGCAAAATCGGTTTGATTCACTTGAATTAATTCATGAACATTATAGCCACGGTTTGCAAAGAATACATTCCTTATTATATAAATGTATTAGTTCATGAAAAAACCGATTTTAGAACTTTAACCACTCAAGTATGCAAACGGGTATGCATACTTAAAGTAGTCGGTCTGAGTTTGGGTTCGCCAGTATGCAAACGGGTACGCATACTTACAAACACAGCATAAATTTTTGTACCCAAACCCTTCACCAGTACGCGTACGGGTATGTGTACTTAGGTACTTGGAATTTCACACTAACAGGTACGCATACGGGTATGCATACTATAGTTCCGGTCATGGATCACATACATGCAAGAATGCATACTATGCTTATAATCCAATGATGGTTAAGTGTTCTAAACTCTATTTCAATCATTTAAACTTTCTTAGAGGATGACAATAGCCGTTTTGACACACTATTAGCATCAAAGCAATTTTCAAGTTATTGAAATAATCATAACGAAATATTCCAAGTCTACATCAAATGATTGTATAACACAAACCATGTAAGATGTTACTCGGCGATTTTCACATGATCAACTTTTGACTTTCGTCAAGAATTGTAGATGGGGAAAAACGGTTCGCTGGTTTTTAGGGAATGGAGAGATGACCGGGTGACGGAGGCTCTTCAACCGAGCGAATTTCCTAACCTCAAACAGATGCACTGCATGGGAGTGCTTTGAGTTCGAGAGATCAATCTGTAGGACTCCGTCCTAAACCAAGACAATGGCCGTTCCAGAGTCAATTCGGTCACAAAGAGGGAAGAGGGTTGATCTGTAAGAGGAAAGCTGAGAAGTGTGTGAGATCAATGATAACCAAGGATCGTGAATGTGTTTAAGGTTTCTGCAAGTTTTCTATGAACTGTTGAGTTCGAATAAGTTCTGGTCGATTGATGGATTCTTGAGACTGATTGCTCAAAAAATTATTTGTCCTTCAATTGTGGATTCAGAAACTTAGTTATATTGCCAGAATAGTAGACACATTGATCTCCAGTAAGTGTGACGGTTGCTCGAGTGAAAGAGTGGGAAAGTGGGAAATCGTGGTTTAACCAGTTCCATGTCGTGCAGAGACTTGGTTGATTGTCCATCCACTACTTTGCTAAATCCCTCAACTGCTTGCATGACTTACTCGCATTTCTCATCGTGGATGAACACACGTGTTGTAGGCCGCTAGACCAAAACCCTAATTAATATCCCCCATGTGACGTGATTGATGTCTCACGAACGTGGAGTCTGCAAAGCAGACGTGTATTTGATTAATCAGTCGTTGACTTGATTAGACGATGGGTCTAAGTATTGTTCAGTCGAGCATGATTGATGAATGCTCTAGGATTCATGAATCAAACATGTCTGCTGGGACATATAGTTCTTCGAATGAATGATGTTGATAGTTAGATCAATATTCGAGCATTTGAGAAAGTATTGCTCATTCGATAAATTACTGAATATTGATAGTTGGATCAATATTCGAGCAACTGGGCAAGTATTGCTCATTCGATAAATTACTGAATATTGATAGTTGGATCAAAATTCGAGCAAGTATTTCTCATTTGATAAATTACTGAATATTGATAGTTGGATCAATATTCGAGCAACTGAGCAAGCATTGCTCATTCGATGAATTATGAATTATTGGTAATGTGACCCAATAAAATATTAATTAAAATATTGGTAGCCTGACCGAATATTATATTTTTAACCCAAATCTTGATTGCTGGATCAACATAAAATTATTAGTGTTTGATTCGCTCAGAATTATGATTTTTTGAGCATTTGTTCGAAACCTTAATTTTTGATCAATTGTTAATCAATTGATGATTTACTGAAAATAGGTCACTGAGTGAAGGAGTGACCAGATACATGGGATGATGGTCGACCATATAGCGCCTGAGTGCTCGAGTGAGCATGCACCAAAGTCCTTCGTTGACCGGTTGGTGAAAGGATGATCAAACGCTGATTTAATCATTTATTAAAATAGTGCTCGTGTGAGCGTTAGGTAGTAAAACCTAATTATGGAGAGATGAGGGACCAGCCAAGGGGTCATGGGACCGGCCCTTGGTGGTCATGGGACCAGCTGACGGTCGATTGAGTGAGTTCCAAGTTGGTTAGAGAGAGTTTGGACCCAATACGAACAATTGATAGCAAATTAGGTCAAAATTATGAAGATGTGTGGGACCGGATCATTGCAAGCCTTAGGTCTAGCCTTGGTGGTCAAGGTAGCATGCCCGTGTCACCACAGTTTCCGTGTCTCAGTCCTGAGAGTTTTGGTATTTTCTGGTGCGCGTTTGAGCAATACTTTGGATTTTCAGAAGAGTTTGATCTTGACTGAAACCCTCAATTTTTCTCGAATGAGCAAGTAGAACCTTGCTCGTGCGACTAATATTTTGAAAATATTAAAATAATACTCCCTTCGTCCTATTTTAGATGAAGGTTTAGGTGTTTTCACACAGATTAAGAAAAAATAAAGAGATTATATATTTTCCAAATCTACCCTTATTAATATCTCCAAAAATATTTAAATCTTTAGTTTTGAATTCCTAGATTTTAGTGTGGATTTTGGAATCTAGTGGATTATTTAAAAATTTCATATGGGAAATTAAGCTTATATTATATTTTATGTTTGTATATGATTCCAAAGCATGGACAAATCAGGAAGGTTTAGGGAGAAAATATGAAAACCTTCATGTAATTTGGGACTTGAAAAAAGCCCTTCCCCTTCATCTAAAATGGGACAGAGGAAGTAATATTTTAATATTTGACGTGAGTGGCCTAGTCGGTCATGTGACCATTTGACTTTTTGGCTTTTTCATGGTTTGAGCAATATTTGAGAAAATATTGAAAAACTAGGGTTTTCGCTCAAACGATGGAGTTCCATGAGATGATGGAAATAATAATATGAGAAAATAAGGGATTGTAAGGTGTGGGACCGGCCACGGCTAGGGCATGGCCGGCCACTAGGTGGCCCGGTCCCATGGCACCTTTCCCTATTTTTTGTTCGATGAAAGTATGGAAAACTAAGAGTTTCAGTCAAACGAGGGAGTTTGCTCAAATGAAGGAGTTTCCATGAGATGATGGAAAAAAAATAAAATAATGGGAGAGGGGGACCGACCATGGCGGCATGACCGGTCGGCCGGTGGGCCCAGTCCCACGCCTCTTGTTTATTTTATTATTTTCTTCATAAGTTCCTCGTTTGTCCATATTTTCGAATGTTCGTTCGTGCGTTCGGGTGCTCGTTTGTGCACTATTGTCAAGTACACTTGCACCATTTTCTCGGGACTTACTCGGTGGTGGCCCAGACGCCCGTTTGTTGAATAATTATTACTAATTCATGAAATTCGGCTGAGAATGATTCATGAAACGGAGTAATAAAATGAGTTGAGTATCTATTAATAATCCGTGAATCCAGCCGGGGGATTCAGGGAACGGAGTAATGAGATATAATGGTTATCTATTACTAATCCATGAAATCCAGCCGGGGGATTCAGGGAACGGAGTAATGAGATATAATATATTATTTTCTAGGAATTCTGTGGATGAATGTCACGCTTGAATTAATCTATTTGCATAATCGAGATATGAGATAATTGAAGCATCATATTCGTTTTGAGGGGTGTATAATCAGGGAACAACGAGCGGCATGACGTCCTGAAGGCGTTAAGCTCTCTAACAAATATTATGTCTAGAGAACCGCCCAATCATTAAGATTCTATACACGGTCTCTCTAAGTAGTCAGGGAACAACGAGCGGCGTGACGTCCTGAAGGCGTTAAGCTCCCTAACAAATATTATGTCTAGGGAACCGCCCGATCATTTTGATTCTATGTAGAGGTGATGATAAAATATGTGAAGCATCAAACGCTCAGCCGGGGAGGCCTTTCAAGAAACATATTCATCATAGCTCTGAGAGGAATGTTCGCTCAGTTAGAGATCATGAAACGGTTCACGGATCGTAAAATATGAATCGCCACATGCATTCCTGAAGCTGGGTCAGAAACATGCAATATCATGATTTTACGATTTTAGCCCTTGCCGAAAATCCACCATCAACATTAAGTCCCCTGCTTAGTGAGGGACAGTCATGTTCCGCAGTAAGCAATAGATGGTGATTTTCCAGTAGACGAGATAAGTAGTCGAACTTAGTCATACAAAGGCATTTTCAGAATCCCCGATTTGCTCCAATGATGTCATGTACAAGAAAATTCCCAGGTAAGGACCCTGACAGTATAATAGAGTGTCATCTCGTGAGTACAGAGAGACGAGGCACTGCTGATTTGGACGGTCGGACGTCCATCTTTTGTCGGTTTAGCGTATGCGGGCCCGGGCCCAAAAAGGAAATCCTTGTTTTATTAGGTTTTTGGAAATAAAATTGATATAAAAGGGAAACAACCCTAAAAAAAAATATTTCTCCTTCACCTAACCGACCAGCTCTCTCCCTTCTCACGTCCGGAAAAAAAAAAGTTTGACCGGTGAAGTTCCGTCCAGCACCGACCACGGTGTGTAAAAAAAAATTGACGTTAGTTGTTCATAAACAAAACTTTTAGGTATGTATGCATGCGTAAGTTTTTATGAAAATTTGTTTTAGCAAACAAACGTCCGTCCGTCGGTTTAGGAAACGAACGATAATCCCTAGTATGAAAGAGATATATATATATTTTTTGGATAGATATGATCCAATTGCAGTGAAGAATTTTTTGTCTATGAGTTTTCACAAAAACAAAATTTATTTGGACTTGTACAAAATAGAAAATACTCCTATTTGATAGACGAACGCTCATTCGAGCGATTTTTTTTTTTTGTACGTGAGCTATTCACGTTGTTTTGGGGTAAAAACTGATTTTGTTGTTTTTGGTAAATTTGGGTGTGTTGATGAGAAACGAATTCAAACCCTAAACAAATGTACTGCATAAGAGTACTTTTAGATTCGAGAGATCAATCTATAAGACTCTGGCCTAAACCAAGAAATGGCCGTTCCAGGTCATAAAGTGAAGGAGGGGGGTTGATCTTAGGGAGGGAAGCGAACAAGGTGTTTGAGATCAGAATGTTGAATTATGAAGGTATGGCTGTTTTATGACTTGTCTCAGAATCTGGTTTCTAGCTACCTGTGTTGATAACACTTGTCACCTTTTGAAATAGGTTGAAATCCTATTTATACAAGTCATGTTCGAGCACTCTGATCTCGTTGGAAATAGAGGTGATTAAGCAGTAGAGAAGTGGGGTTGTGTAAAAGTGGTGATCACCACGTTTCCACTACGAGGGAAAACTGATCACACTTTCACCTACTACTCTCATTGCTGTTAACCGTCCGTCCTTTCCTGAAACTTTCTTGTAATGGGCGTGTTGCACGCCGCACGCTGTAAACCTCCAGACCAATACCCCAGTGAGCATCCCCCAGTTTGTGACATGTTTGATGTCTCGAGTAAATGGGTCAAGTCGTGGGCCTCGCCACTAAAAGCAGCGTATAGTGCTTTTAGGTCAAATAATAAAATTATTTGTAAAATCAATATTTATAAAACATCGCTTATAATCGATGTATATAAAGCATCGCTTTTAAACAAGCAGCTGGAAATAATCGATGTGCAGGAAACATCGTTGTTTTAGAGCTCGTTCAAATTAGTCACGAATTGAACGTCTTAAAAAGGTAGCATGACCGGCCACCTTTGGGCGATCGTTTGAGAACCCTATGGGTGAGCTACCACTTGGTCGATCGCTCCTTGTGGAGGAGGGGTGGCCGATGATCACAGCGTTACCCTGTTGGTCTCCTGAAAATAAATCTTAACCATCCGACTAGGCTAGCGAAGTTGGATGGACGAGATGATTTTCGGCAGTTGCCTACTGCCGTTGATTTAAATTAGGGTTTAGAAACCGTGTGGCCAACCCTATTTTGGCTGATCGATTGAAAACGCTGGGCGCTAGTTTGAGCAGGCCGATCGGCCATGTGCAAAGGTGGGTCATCAGTGAACACACTGACGTCTTCGGGGCCTCCTGAAATTGAATCTAAGCCATTCGATTTGGCCGGCAAGATGGATAGTTGTGATCCATTTGCGACAGTAGCGTTTTTCCGCAACGCAACTTAGGGTTTCCAAATCAGCACGTTCACCCTACTTTGGGTAAGCGATTCGATGCGCTCCTGGTTTGCCGTGGGAAAGTCGATCGACCAATGATGTAGATGGGTCGCCGGTGAACATGCTAGTACCCTTTTGATCATTCGAGGGAAGATCTAGACCGTCCAACTAGGCTAGCTAAGTTGGACGGATGTGATTAATTTGAGACCGTTATGATCGGTCTTGGCTCGTTTGAGCTCTTTTTCAGCAGCGCGATCACCCATGTTCTGACTAACATTTGAGGGTGTTGCGGGTGAACTAAATGGATTCTGACCGGCTGGGATGTTAGTAGGCCCGCCGGTGGTCATTATGGTGATCGCCTAGTTCCTCCAGAGTAGGCTAGGCTTGTTGAATTGCGTGGCCAAATCATGTAGCAGTGATCATTTTTTAAGACTGACATGGACAATCCAGATTTTCCTTAAGGAATTAAAACGCGTCAATCAAGCTAACTTTTTAATTAAAAGTGTGTCGACACGCCGATCTCTTTGTCAGAGAGTGGTGTAGCCTACGTGAGTGTTTTCATGCAGGTCTTAATACTGACACTTCGGGAGGTTCATGCTACTCCGCTGCGAGTGAACATTAACCGTCATGTCATGCCAATATTGAAATTTCGGCTGGGAACATAGCATAGGAAAATACTAGGCAGGTCATGCATTAGTGAATAATGCCGGTGGAGAATAAAATTCATAGAATACTTGGGATTGTTGCTATATGCACCATTCTGGGTGAATTTTATAAATATATTGAATTGCCCAATATACTTGTGAGTGAAGAGGTTTATGCACTCATTACTTTCAAAATGGCTTTCGTTCCTTCGCAGGATGACAACATATTAAATACAGGGTTTTACAATTTTGGCCCTGAACTGAAAACCACCATCAACATTAAGTCCCATGCTTAGCACGTAACAGTGACATTGTTGCGAGGTAAGCAATGGATGGTGACATACAAGATGGGATGGAGACAAAAGGGGGATAGGGTTACCGGAAAAAGTCGAACGTCGGCAGTGTGCGGGGCGGCATCGGCACATCCATGGGGCGTCGGTGCAGTGGGCCCAGCGGCCTTCCTTCGTGTTCTAATCAAAGGAGGAAACCTTCTCCCATTAGAATTCCGCCAAACGAATTTGTATAAAAGGGGTCGACCTCCCCCTTCTTCTTTTTGTGTGTGTTCGTTCGTTTGCTCCAACTTTCGTCCCTGGCAGCTAACGTTTTCCTATCGTCGCCGATAGCCGTTCCATCGTCCAGCGTCCATAAGCAGAAAGGCATCCAGCAGCAAGGTAGGTGCTTCTCCTCTTCCCCGTTTCCCCCTTCTTTTTTTTAATACGTGGATGTAAACACTATCTTTAGGTGTAGCTTTCATGAACTTGGAAACTTATCCCCATATGAAGTACATCTCTCCGTTAGTAACATTGTAATGAGTAAAAGGAGCATCAATATCAGAGTAATTAGCATCACTGGAATCATTGGCAAGACGAGAAAAGAATCATAGATGAATGCCAATGTTTGTACTTCTCTCTTTTTTGTGTGCTAAAGACCTAGCTTTAGGTTTCGACCGTGGGTATAATACCCATGGTGAAATTTTGTTCCAAGGGCGCAAGTCCCCATTCGTCTGGCCATGGGCGCAACTCGGCCGTGGGCAAGTATTCCGCGGCTGAAGCAAGGTTTGCGCGCGGCCTCCTCCATTGTTCTTGCTAGTTTGTTGTCCACATAATTCCCCATTTTTTAGCTTCGACTAGTAGTGATTATATCGAATTCAATAAGAAGTTATGTGCATGATTCCTCCTTTAGTGCGAAGTAGTGACTCTCTTCCGTTTCGCTTCATTGTAGTTATTTGAAAGTGAATGCAAGGAATTCTCGTTAAGATGTAACCTGGAAATATTCCTGCAACCAAGCTGAGAAGCGTTAATAACTCCAAGGATATGCCAAAAATTAATGACGAGCTCTTTGTCGTGCCCTATCCGAACATAAGAACTCATCCTGGTCATAAGATAACCCTCCTCACAGGTTCAGAGAATGAAGAGGCTGCTCCATCAGTTTCTCCAGTGCGTGTGATGAGGTTCTGTCTTCAAAAGTGTTAGATCATAGCTCGGTTGAACCCACCAAGCGTTGGTATGTCAAGTTTGGTTGTCATATTTTAGTGAACCAAAACTCATTTAAAGAGTCGCTTGATTATATATGCTAGAGTCAACTTCGTATAGGTTAGCTTGAAAGTATTAGGATATGAGACATTACAAGTATTACGTGAAGACTTGAAGAATGTGAAGAAGTAAGGAGCTACAACGACGACATCATCCTTCCACTTGAGGTTAGTAATATTTGACATGAACTGTTTCATTCCCTAACGTATCTTTCAAGTCGTGCATATTGAAAACATAACTGCGAAGCTATGAATGATTATACTCTAGTTAGACATAGTATTAAGGAATACAATACGAAGTATAACGCTTATCTTTTGAACTTCGTATATAAGACATCGACATAATCGTTTGAATGCTATTGTGATTATGTATGGGTATGAGGTGAAGATTTCGTCCTAGGAAACAATGTTATACATTTGTTTAAAGGAAGTAAATTCATGAACTTATTTTGTGAATTGAAAGGGAAATCGCTAGGCTTATTGGTATTGTTATTCATTGCAAATCTTTTGAATTATCAATATGTGTGTTTAGTATAACCACTCATGACTTGCTTATGTTCTTGGTAAAACTATTCACAAGGCCTGACTTTTGTATCGGTATGACTTTTATTAGTGAAATCGATCTTAAGTAATCGCCTGAGATGGTATGATCGATTTGTTGTAATTGGTATGACCAACTCTAGTCATTGGGGAACCGATCCTAGTAAGAGGTGCAACTGATCACAAAAGGGGAATCGATCCTTGTAAGAGGTGCAAAAAGTTTCTAGTTATTGGGAACCGATCTTATGAACATGTGCAACACGTTTTTAGTTATTGGGAACCGATCCTTTGGAGATGTGCACCAAATACAAGTTAGATACCATATATATGTGGGAACCGATCCTAGTACCTAGTCAACCAAGTTTTGGTAACTAGCGTGACTAATTCTAGTACCCACATGGAGGTAGAACCGAAACTTTTTTTGGTAGAACCGTTAAACCCATGTTTGGTGATTTGATGGGATAATCAATCAAATAGTTCTTGGAAGTCATATGAACCAATTCTAAACTTGTTTGGAAGTGTGGAAAATCGGTTCCAAGATTGTAAGTATGAAAAAGG
>JAJJMB010006998.1:0-12880 GCA_023531105.1 Papaver atlanticum | reverse complement strand
CATAAAAGCATATGTGTTTCGGGGTTTCAACTTTTGCATTGCAATAGTTAAAACCGGTTTTCAACCTTTCTCTGGTAAAGGTTGGTCTTTGTTATTGTTCTTTTGTTTTGCGAGAGGATGACAACACAACGGGGGAGAGTTCTTTCTTGAACTGGTGCTTAATGACATATCTTAAGGGGAGAAGAGGATGCGGAACTTGAGGTAACGACTTTGTTAGTTAATCGTTTTCCTGTTTAAGAAAAGCCTGATTTTATTGCATATATTTATTGCTTTTGCTTAACAAAATTTCGGTACAATTGATGTTTTATTCCATTATTTGTGTGTGGATGTGTATGTGTGATTCAATTGTTTCCGGTTAAGAAAAACTATTGTTATCTTGCTTTATTGTTTGGTATCAATTGTTTAGGCTTACAAAATTTTGGTGCAATTGCAGTACTTTAATGTCTATGTTGTTTCAATTGCTTCCAGTTGAGGTAAATAATTATGCAAGTTGATTTATTTGGTTTGTATGACTTGTTTATGGCTTAACAAAAGAAAAGGTTTTCGGGATGAATTGTTTAGTCCAATTCGTTTCCGGATAAGAGAAACTAAGTTAATTCTGATCTTAGTTAGACTTATCAAAGTGGAGGTTTCGGTTATTCAAGTCTAATCGAATGCCTTAACAAGAAATGCTAGTTAACTAACCTAGTACTTGTCTTGTTTAAAAGTGAAAGGTCTAAGTTATATGGATAATTAGAACCTGATGAGAAAAATAGAGTTAATTCTGATCTTTATTTTGGTCTTATCGAACAAGCGATTGTATTTGTGCAATCGGTTTAGCAAAGGAACTAAGGTGCTTAGTCGATTTTTGGTTTGCTAAACTATTAGGTAAAATTTGTTCGGGCAATTGTTTCCTTGGTAACATATCAAAACAAAATTACTTTGTAGTTTCGGTTTTGATATTGGTTATCAAAAATGGTGTGTGGAACCCTCGTGCTTAACTCTTATAGGTTGCAAGTCTTTTGATATTTGTAAGATCCTTTCGGTTTGTCTTTTATTTGCTCGTACCTTTTTCATTTTGTGACAAAAAGGGGGAGAAATATATGGAGTAAACAAGTGATATTAATATTGATTTGGTATCACTAAGGAAAGGACAATGGTGCTTAAACGTTTTATCTAACGAAAGAGTAAAGCATAGACTAAGGGGGAGTAGCATATCATATTGATAAGGGAATAACAAAGACGTGCGGATTGAAAATGTACCTATCTTACCTGTAGGGGGAGTATTAGCTTTGTTATTATAATGTCAACAGCGGCATTTATGGATTGAATGTATACAAGTTATTGTGCTGTTGAATTTGGGAATCAAGCGTATGTGTAATGAATTCTTGTAATTTGTTTATCCATATGATGTAAGAGTTTTGTCGCTAAAATTGACAAAGGGGGAGATTGTTAGAGCATAGCTCGGTTGAACCCACCAAGCATTGGTATGTCAAGTTTGGTTGTCATATTTTAGTGAACCAAAACTCATTTAAAGAGTCGCTTGATTATATATGCTAGAGTCAACTTCGTATAGGTTAGCTTGAAAGTATTAGGATATGAGACATTACAAGTATTACGTGAAGACTTGAAGAATGTGAAGAAGTAAGGAGCTACAACGATAACATCATCCTTCCACTTGAGGTTAGTAATATTTAACTTGAACTGTTTCATTCCCTAACGTATCTTTCAAGTCGTGCATATTGAAAACATAACTGCGAAGCTATGAATGATTATACTCTAGTTAGACATAGTATTAAGGAATACAATACGAAGTATAACGCTTATCTTTTGAACTTCGTATACGACATAATCGTTTGAATGCTATTGTGATTATATATGGGTATGAGGTGAAGATTTCGTCCTTGGAAACAATGTTTTACATTCGTTTAAAGGAAGTAAATTCATGAACTTGTTTTGTTAATCAAAAGGGAAATCGCTAGGATTATTGGTATTGTTATTCATTGCAAATCTTTTGAATTACCAATATGTGTGTTTAGTATAACCGCTCATGACTTGCTTATGTTCTTGGTAAAACTATTCACAAGGCCCGACTTTTGTATTGGTATGACTTTTATTAGTGAAACCGATCTTAAGTAATCACCTGAGATGGTATGATCGATTTGTTGTAATTGGTATGACCAACTCTAGTCATTGGGGAACCGATCCTAGTAAGAGGTACAACCGATCACAAAAGGGGAATCGATCCTTGTAAGAGGTGCAACAAGTTTCTAGTTATTGGGAACCGATCCTATGAACATGTGCAATACGTTTTTAGTTATTGGGAACCGATCCTATGGACATGTGCACCAAATACACGTTATATACCATATATATGTGGGAACCGATCCTAGTACCTAGTCAACCAAATTTTGGTAACTAGCATGACTAATTCTATTACCCACATGGAGGTAGAACCGAAACTTTTTTTGGTAGAACCGTTAAACCCATGTTTGGTGATTTGATAAGATAATCAATCAAATAGTTCTTGGAAGTCAGATGAACCAATTCTAAACTTATTTGGAAGTGTGGAAAATCGGTTCCAAGATTGTAAGTATGAAAAAGGACTTACAAAGTAAAGATGTCGACATACTTTGAACATGTGCAGTAACGCTTATCTTTTATTGTTCAAAGATATTCCTTAATAGCTAAAGGAGAATCCCGAATCGAAAATATATTGGGAATCTTTTAATTAAGGTTTTTAATTTTATATTTGGAAAATAAAAATTAGTAATGTGCATTTACTAATTGGAGATTTTCTGGTGAGATTTCGGTCAATATTTGGACAAAGCATTTTCAGGAATTATGGAAACATAATTTGGAAATATATTGCATATCTTGAGAATATTTTCGGTTTTGGAAATTCCTTGGTGTCCAAACTTCCTTGGTCTATAAATATTGAAGTTTGCATTTCAAGCAAACTAATCCTCAGAGCCAGCATAACTACCTAGTTGTGTTGTTATTGGTGGAGCCTCCTATTCGGAGAGGAAAGTAACCTAATTAGGCGAAATCTCTTACGGACGCTCAGTTTAAAGACTTCTTTGGGATTGAGAAGCTCTATTAGTACCGTTGGTGGGAAACTAGATAATTGTAGTTTATTATTAGTTTTCGATTGATTTGATTGACTAACGGTTATTGAACTTTGATTGCACCTAGTTTGTTTATGCTTGAGAATCTTCTCTTCTGATATAAGATTCACTCAAACTAGATCGAAGTTTTGACGGGGATCTTTAGACTATTTGTAGATCTAAAGACGTCTTGTGATAACCCATTGTTAACAGACTCCGTTCTGTGTATGATTGATCACAAGAGATTCAAGTTGATTGTGTACATGTGTTTATTGAAGATCTAAGAAGATTTGAAAACGAAGAAGATTTCAGATTTGGGTTCATAATCTTTGGTGTGCACAATACTTGTTTCGGGTAAAGAGGATCCAACTATAATCGGTTTATCTTTGTGATAGATTGGATTGATTAGTTGAGTAGATCGGCATCAATACAATTCTTTGTGATTAAAAGTATTTATTGCAAAATCTTCACAATTACTTTGGTAGTTGTTATTGGATAGATCTAAGGACCTGACAAAGGAGTTTATTGGGATCAACGGAAGAGCCTTTTGTCGAACTCATATCACATTGATTGAAAAGAGTTGTTACCGAACAGATTTGTTGTTCCTTTACTATTTTGAATACGAACCAAAGGAATTATTCCAAGTGCGTGGTTTATTTCAAGTTGGAGGCGCAGGGATACAGACGGAACTAGGTGAACTATAGGTTTAGTTGCTTGGTCTCAACTATACGAAGTTGGTTTAGATTTTTTATAGCGGCTTAATCCTTAGAGTATTCAATTCTGGACAAGATCCCGGGGGTTTTCTGCATTTGCGGTTTCCTCGTTAACAAAATCTTGCTGTGTCATTTACTTTTATTTTCCGCAATTATAATTGTTGTTATTATAATTTAAAGTAAATTACACAAACTTTAATTCATATTTACTTGATAGCAATCCTATTGTGTTTGGTTCAGTACGAACCTTTTATCAAGTAAACATACTTCGTTGTTGTATTATCTCGATCTCGTATCCATAGACGATCACATGAAGTGTGAACCGATTAGTTGTATTGTCTCGACTCTGTCCATAGACAATCACTTTCGGAGAAAGGACTTATAGGTGGAAAAGTTTTAGATTGAGGTATATTTGGGTACCCTCGTCTTTTCAAAAAGAAAGAGTATCGAGCTTCTCCTATTTATATCAAAATTTTCCATAATCCATTGCGCTCTTATGAAGGATGGATGAGGCATATGTTGGGCAATGAGCGCATCAAAAATAATCTGACTAAAGCACAAGTTGTTGAAACTGTCATGGCGTCTGCAATACTTCGCATTAGGAAAGATGTTGTCGGTTTGATCACTTTTATATCTCGATGGTGTCCTTCCACACACACGGCCATATGTAGGTGGGGAGAAATGACCATCACTTTATAAAGTATAGCGGTTTTGCTAAATCTTCCAGTTGCAGGGAATCTTGATTTTGAGTTGTCCGCTGAAGAAGAGGTGATGTTCGACACTCTGGTGAATAAGGCGGAAGGATATAATCAGAAGGAAAATGATGAAAAATGCTTTTATACTTGTTAGGTGTCCTAATGGTTTCCTACGAAACCGAAAGCAGGCCAAGTGTTGGATGATATACTCAGTGTTGCCGCATTCTTATCCTTGTGGTTGTCTAGAGATGTTTTGGGGTAAAAACTGATTCTGCTATTTTTGGTAAATTTGGGTGTGTTGATGAGAAACGAATTCAAACCCTAAACAAATGTACTGCACAGGAATACTTTTAGATTCGAGTGATCAATCTTTAAGACTCTGGCCTAAACCAAGAAATTGTCATTCCAGATTCAATTCGGTCACAAAGTGAAGGAGAAGGGTTGATCTTAGGGAGGGAAGCGAAGAAGGTGTTTGAGATCAGAATGTTGAATTATGAAGGTATGGTTGTTTTATGACTTGTCTCAGAATATGGTTTCTGGCTACCTGTGTTGATAACACTTGTCCCCTTTTGAAATAGGTTTCAAACCTATTTATACAAGTCATGTTCGAGCACTCTGATCTCGTAGGAAGTGGAGGTGATTAAGCAGTGGAGAAGTGGGGTTATGTAAAAGTGGTGATCACCACGTTTCCACTACGAGGGAAAACTGATCACACTTTCACCCACTACTCTCATTGTTGTTAACCGTCCGTCCTTTCCTGACACTTTCTCGTAATGGGCGCGTTGCAGGCCACATGCTATAAACTGCCAGACCAATACCCCAGTGAGCATCCCCCAGTTTGTGACATGTTTGATGTCTCGAGTAAATGGGTCAAGTCGTGGGGCTCGCCACTAAAAGCAGCGCATAGTGCTTTTAGGTCAAATAATTAAATTATTTGTAAAATCAATATTTATAAAACATCGCTTATAATCGATGTATATAAAGCATCGCTTTTAAACAAGCAGCTGGAAATAATCGATGTGCAGGAAACATCGTTGTTTTAGATCTCGTTCAAATTAGTCACGAATTGAACGTCTTAAAAAGGTAGCATGACCGGCTACCTTTGGGCGATCGTTTTAGAACCCTATGGGTGAGCTACCACTTGGTCGATCGCTCCTTGTGGAGGAGGGGTAGCCGATGATCACAGCGTTACCCTGTTGGTCTCCTGAAAATAAATCTAAACCATCCGACTAGGCTAGCGAAGTTGGATGGACGAGATGATTTACGGCAGTTGCCTACTGCGGTTGATTTAATTTAGGGTTTAGAAACCGTGTGGCCAACCATATTTTGGCTGATAGATTGAAAGCGCTGGGCGCTAGTTTGAGCAGGCCGATCGGCCATGTGCAAAGGTGGGTCGTCAGTGAGCACGCTGACGTCTTCGGGGCCGCCTGAAATTGAATCTAAGCCATTCGATTTTACCGGCGAAGATGGATGGTTGTGATCCATTTGCGAAAGTAGCGTGTTGCCGCAACACAACTTAGGTTTTCCAAATCAGCGCGTTCACCATACTTTGGGTAAGCGATTCGATGCGCTACTGGTTTGCCGTGGGCAAGTCGATCGACAAATGTTATAGATGGGTCGCTGGTGAACACGCCAGTACCCTTTTGATCATTCGAGGGAAGATCTAGACCGTCCAACTAGGCTAGCTAAGTTGGACGGATGTGATTAATTTGAGACCGTTATGATCGGTCTTGGCTCGTTTGAGCTCTTTTTCAGCAGCGCGATCACCCATGTTCTGACTAACATTTGAGGGTGTTGCGGGTGAACTAAATGGATTCTGACCAGCTGGGATGTTAGTAGGCCCGCCGGTGGTCATTATGGTGATCGCCTAGTTCCTCCAGAGTAGGCTAGGCTTGTTGAATTGCGTGGCCAAATCGTGTAGCCGTGATCATTTTTTAAGACTGACATGGACAATCCAGATTTTCCTTAAGGAATTAAAACGCGTCAATCAAGCTAACTTTTTAATTAAAAGTGTGTCGACACGCCGATCTCTTTGTCAGAGAGTGGTGTAGCCTACGTGAGTGTTTTCATGCAGGTCTTAATACTGACACTTCGGGAGGTTCATGCTACTCCGCTGCGAGTGAACATTAACCATCATGTCATGCCAATATTGAAATTTCGGCTGGGAACATAGCATAGGAAAATACTAGGCAGGTCATGCATTAGTGAATAATGCCGGTGGAGAATAAAATTCATAGAATACTTGGGATTGTTGCTATATGCACCATTCTGGGTGAATTTTATAAATATATTGAATTGCCCAATATACTTGTGAGTGAAGAGGTTTATGCACTCATTACTTTCAAAATGGCTTTCGTTCCTTCGCAGGATGACAACATATTAAATACAGGGTTTTACAAAATGGCTCTCGAACTTGTGAAGGATTCTTTTAGACTCAAATTAACTAAAATAAAATTGTATCAAATTATAAAAAAGACACCTAGACTTTGGATTCCACCATTGACCAATTATTTGATAAATTCTAATCAATATTCATGCAATATTTTTCTTTAAGTTGACTCTAATATTTGCCTCTAATTTGGTTCTTGAAGTAATAATTGTAAGCTTGAAGCATGAAACATCAAAAATATTAAAACCAAGCATGTCCCATCAAAACACTTCACAACTACTCAATAAAAACCAATTTTTCTTTTAAGTTCTATGCAAAAAATCATGTAAAATAATTGCAATAAATAATAAAAATAGAATTATACCACTTTTCATGGAACAATGGCTTCCTCCGTCGCCTCGACTAAGGGGTTTAGCTCCTCATATTAATCTCTTGCTCAAAATACATCTTTAGTGTTCAAAAGTTGATTAAAAGAGTGAAAAGTTCTAAACAGCGGGTTTTGTAACTAATATAAGTGTTACAGAACCTATTTCTACCGAGAAACTGTTGCGACCAGAAGATAACTGTTGCAAAAATTGTTACAAAAGGTTTAAAGTTTGAAAGTTACGGTCACAGAATCTGCGACTTTCTTTTTCTGTTGTTTATGTTCTTCGTCTTCTCCGGCACAGTTTTGCACCAGCAGAACGTGATTTCTTCCAATGGTTTTTCTAGCTTCTCTAAGGCTCTAAACTTCCCCTAACTTCTTCCTTTCCTTCCTAGGACCCTAACCAACCCTTTTATACATAGTAGAGCAAAGAAAATTCGAGAATAAACTTGGTTTTTTCCTCCACAGCACGTTACGTTATTTCCCTTTTGATTTCTGTTTCACGCGTACTCAGTCGTCCAAACTCCTCCCTTGATAGAAACAAGTCTCTAATAAGAGTTTCCTTCCTCTTCTTCACGTAAATTTCCAAAAAATAAACCAAGAAACTTCCCAAAAATAGAACGTGATATTTTAACCATTTTTCGCTTCCAATTCGATTTCTAGCCACTTTGGATCCATTCCAACACCCTTACCTCGCCTGTTAGGTCCATAGGAACAAACCCAATCAAATTCAGCCCTTTAATCTCCCTAAAAATCGATCAAAAATCCATCCAAAAATCGTCTGTGAAAAAAAACGAATTCCCGCCAAAATTCTGTTTTTGAAAACGTGAAGAAATGTGACCTCCCCCTATCCAGTGCCGGTCTGTACTTAGCAGCTGCTTGGAAATGGGTTACCCCTTATCCAAAATAAGAGTCCGAATAGCAAATGTCCTCCCAGGAGCCTTTAGCAACTTTTCGAGCCAATTTTCCCGCAAAAGCCTATTCCTCCAAAATACACCTACAAGGGATAAAATACCAAAATTAGTACAAAAATGGGTACTAACACTATACATAAAAGAGATGAAAATAGACACATAAATGCGTCTATCAAATACCCCCAAACTTATTATTTGCTAGTCCCGAGCAAATTAAAACTACAAAATAAAATCCTAACTCACTGTCGCAGGCATCGTCGGTTGCACTTAGCATGTGCAACAAGCCTTTAAACCCCTAGGTGGCCCTAGTGGCCGAGTTATAGTCTCGGGAGGGTTTACCAGAGGTGTACCCACAAAACCTTTACTCCAGACCCTAGCTATCTACGCAGAACCTTGGAATGCACTAAAGAACCTCCTTGGTTGGCATACTTATTGATTACGGGAGGAAGTACCCTGATGCGAAATTCCAATTGCTGTATATGAGTTTGCACTCGAGTATACTAAAATTCATATATAAGTGACAGAGCTCTACTAAGATAGTTGCACTATGGACATCAATATCCGGAGTCAACAAATCACATGGAAAGATTAAGAGATGGATATAGAAAAACATAGCTGGTTTTGATGTTGACTAGGTGAACGGTGTTTTCTCATATCTGTCTGAAGGCCTCCACCAAGATGAACCTATCCTAATGGACGGAGATACCGGTCTGACTAATATCAACACAACTGGCATATACAAGGGAACCAGTGGTCGATAATCCTAATTCTAGATCAACTCGTCTGGCATATACAAGGGAACCAGCGGTCGATTTATTGATCACACATTTATTATTATTATTTTTTTATTTTTATTTTTTTAGAACTAACGACATGATTAGATCTTGTGGATCCAAGCGCATGCTTCTTGTCAGCAGATTACATGGTAATTCCCTTGGATCCTGCATTCCACGCTTGTTTAGGCGACGGAGACAGGGAGAACACACACATATTGCTATCCAAGTGTTATTTATTCCGATTGGTCTAATTGGTCTGGTCTTTTTTTTTTTTTTTTTATGGTATCTCAATCACTCTATTTCACCCTAGTATTGGTAACAACTTGAATCGTGAGCCCCACCTAATCACTTAGAGAAACATATTTTTAAAAGAAAATAAAATAAAAATAGAAATGAAAAGGACTCAACGAGATATGGCGAAACTATCATGTTATTTCTAACACCTGAGCTCTGTGCTTTTATGAATAGACTCTTATAGATGTTTCCATCTAATCAGATTGGTTCCTCAACTCCTAAAACCAAAATGCTTCCATCCACTTAGATTGGTTAGTGCCATCCTTAATAGGCATAAATTTCTAGGCTCTGGAGTTTTTAATGCAACTAAAAAGTTTCTCCCATACCCCCAAACTTAAATCTAACATTGTCCTCAATGTTCTAAAGATAAAATTAAAAGCATGAACAAGGAGAAACTGTTACCATTTGAAGAAAAAGAGTTAAGGAAAGATATTACCGTGTTGCATGAACCATGGGTTACCTCCCAAGAAGTGCTAAGTTTAAAGTCTTCAGCCAGACATCAAGTACCATAAAATGGCTAATTCCCTTTCAAATCATATATCAGTAGTCGGAATAACTGTGGGTCATCAGAACCAAATAGCACTGCCACTAAAATGAGACAACTGCACAGGACTAGAAAAATTAACAGACGGAGCACAACCTTATTGAAAGTTTCTTGCAAGACAACTGGACCTATCTGGGGCGCCCACTTGGGCTTCATATGGATGTCTTGACAAACAGATTTATCCGAATAACGGGTCTCTAATAGATGGATTTCCTCTTGGATAGTATCGGGAGGATCGGTTTGTGGAGTCTGAATAGACTCAAGTAATACCTCAAATGCACTAGGCTCGATTCCCAAGTTAGGGACTTCTAATGGGGAAACTTGACGATCAGTAGAACCATCACTACCCCCAAACTTAGGGTAATCACTACTCTCCGTAAGACCTTTAACTATGTCTTGAATTTCTGGATCCTCAGAGTCTTTAAAATACTCAAGAGCTTCTTCCAGTTCTAAAGTTTGGTCTTCTATCTTACCTAAGATAATTGTCTCATCGAATTCATCTAAAGAATCACCAAACAAAGTGTCGTCCCAATTATCGTGAACTAGATCCTGAACCAAAGTACTAATCATATTCACTTCCTCTAAATCATCAGAAGGTTGTCTAGTAACATTAAAGATATTTAGTTCAGTGGTCATATTACCAAAGGATATGTTCATAAGTCCGGTTCTACAGTTGATAACAGCATTAGACGTGGCTAAAAATGGGCGACCTAAAATCACCGATATTTGATTCTCTTGGTCAGGGACAGGTTGTGTATCTAGGACTACAAAATCCATAGGATAAATAAACTTGTCGACCTCAATAAGAACATCTTCTATCACACCACGAGGAATTTTAACAGACCTATCAGCTAACTGCAGTGTTATCTTGGTGGGTTTTAATTCACCAAGTCCCAGTTGTAAGTACACATGGTACGGAAGTAAGTTCACACTAGCTCCTAAGTCAAGTAAAGCTTTTTCTACCCTGTGTTTTCCTATCGTGCAAGCAATGGTAGGGGCACCTGGGTCTTTATACTTAGGAGTTGTGGTGTTCTGAATGATCGAACTTACATGACAGGCTAAAAAGGCTTTTTTAGGGACACTAAGCTTTCGCTTTCGCGTACACATATCCTTGAGGAACTTGGCATAAGCCGGAAGTTGCCTAATTGCTTCTAGTAACGGAAGGTTTATGGTAACTTTCTTAAAAACCTCCATAATGTCATTAAAGTTGGATTCATTCTTTGTTGGTACTAGTAGCTGTGGAAATGGGGCTCTAGGTAGAAAATCAGACCTCCCAGGGGCCGAATTTACATCATCAGAAACTTTATCGGTCTCTTCAGCTATGGGTGGTCCTGAGGGGTGAGATCCTGAGGGTTGAACTACAGTAGGTTCACTATCGGGCATGGTTACCTTGTTGTCTACAATTCTACCACTCCTAAGGGTTCTAACTGCATTCAATTGTTTTATATTTACTTCATGAACTCCTCTAGGGTTGGGTTGTGTTTGACTAGGAAACCTACCTTTTTCTCTCAAAGACTCATTTATCATACCTACCTGGGTTTTCAGCTCGGAAATGGCCTGACTATTTTCTTGTCCTATCTTGTTACTAGCTTGTAGCCTTAGTTCTACTGATTGCTGAAATTTTGCAGTTTGCTGAGTTAACAAAACGAGAGACTCCTCTAGGCTTAGGATTCTCTTATCCGACTGATTCTGAAATTGAGCTGGCACTGAAGGATTCTTAGCATAACTAAAATCTGGGGGAGCATTAGAGTTACTAAACTGACCTTGATTCTGGCCCTTAGACCAAGCAAAGTTCGGATGGTTTCTCCACCCAGGATTATAGGTTTCTGAATATGGGTCAAATTTCTGACGATTATCGAATCTAGTGTTATTATAAAGAGCATTGGCTTGCTCTGCATTATTCTGGCCTTCCCAAAAAGGTTCCAACCTACCACTAGCGTGACCCATTTCTAGAGCTTCTAACCTCTTAGCTATCGCTGCAATCTTGACATCTGATTCAGAGCCTCCTTCTATTCTATTAACGTTTCCTCTGCTTAGAAGAATCGTTTTCCGGGGTTCCCTACTATTTTCCCATTGTTGGGTCTTTTCGGCGGCTTCATTCAAAAATGCCATTGCCGCATCAACAGTTTGGTTCTCAAACCCACCTGTACACAAAGCTTCAACCGTGGATATTGTGGGATAATCTAAACCCTCATAAAGGATTTGAACTAGCCTAACCTTTTCTAAACCATGGTGAGGACATTGTGTTAACAAATCATTGAACCTTTCCAAATACCTATACAAAGATTCTCCCTCTTGTTGTGAGAATGTGCAGATTTGCGTCCTAATAGACGATGTTTTATGCCTAGGGAAAAACTTATTGAAAAAGGCAGATGTAAGTTGTTCATATGTTTCGATTGACTCAGAAGTCAAACTATATAGCCACGATTTGGCTTTATCTTTCAGGGAAAAGGGAAATAACCTAAGTTTCAAAGCATCATCATCTAAGCCTCTAATTCTTAGGGTACTGCAAATTTCTTCAAAATCCCTAACATAGAAATAAGGGTTTTCATTTTCTTTCCCTAAAAAGATTGGGAGCATCTGTATGGTCCCAGGTCTAAGCTCATAATTGGCTTCTGTGTCAGCTAACTTAATACACGAGGGACGAGTAGTCCTAGTCGGATTCAACAAAGCTTTCAAAGTAGCCATTTCTGGAACTATCGGAGTATTAGGAATTCTCTCTTCAGGAGAATGTTCAACACAGGACTCTCCAAAATTTGGACCTTCTAGATTAAGGTAATCGAGACGCTTAGAGCTGCTAGGTTTTTCTTTTACAAATCTACCTAGGGCGTCTCTTTTACGTTCAGGCATACACAAGATTTTCCTAAAATTGGAAGGACAAGCAATCACAAATCAATGACGACTCAACCAAATCAACCCTATTGATTTCTAGCAAACAAAAAGCATGATGGCTCCACTTAGATTGTTTCTAGACCAGCTTCTACTCTTCCAAGAGGCAACTGGGTATAATTTTAGCAAACCTCGTAGGACTATCCGAATAAAGTAAGTCGAAGAGAAGTAGGAGAAGCTCAGAGGAGCTTTGATACCCCCACCTCTTTGGCAACG
>JAJJMB010006989.1:0-17169 GCA_023531105.1 Papaver atlanticum | reverse complement strand
CAGCATCACCAACATTCCAAACAAAACCATTAACCATCATAGGGACAGCAAGCATAAGTACCAAGGAAACCAACAAATTGGTTTTGAAAGCCATGACGATCGAAGAAAAAACAGTTAATCAAAGAGTAAGTTGGAGAGAGGAGAAAAGCGATGAGGTTGTGTGTGAAGAATAGCATAGGGGAACGAGGTATATATAGAGCTTGGTTTTGGGATGATTAGTTATATTCTAAACGGTTTAGAATTCTGGTTCTAACGAGAAGAGGAGATTAAAATCATAAAAGGAGGTATCGCGTGTTAATACTTGTTGTAATATAAAACAAATTCAAGTTGTAATCGGAAATATGATTATGTATAATAGAAAGAAATAAAGAAAGAAAGGCGGTTCCATCCGTTAACAAGGTGGGTTAGTCAGTGTTAAGGAATCATAACTGGGGCCGGACCAGGTGGTGAACTTTTTTAACCAATATAAAACTAAAAGTAGAGAAGTCATTCTGTTTCTCCCCGAGCAGAAGCCAGAAGAGGGACCAGTTTGCTTCACATTTTTGCTTATAGAAGTAGGATCCAAAATATGATACAGAAAGGTATAACAGTCCTTGTATAGAAACTGATTAGGGTAAAGTAAGATGGAAAGGTTTTCTAGGCTACCTCCGGTAAGGTTGTACTTGTTTTATCTATTGACAAATTCGTAACTTCATTGCTTTCTGCTTCAGATCCGAAAAATATCGCCGCCATGAATGTAAGGGCGGAGGCTGGAACAAGGTTGTACTTGTTTTCTCCATTGATAAATTTGTAAATTCATTTACTGTCTGCTTCAGTTCCAAAGTATCTCAGAGGAATTCCACAGCCATGAATGTGAGGGCAGAGGATGGAACATACGACTCTAGGTACACTGCCTCTGAACAAACCCCTTCCCCCTTCAATCATCCAAATCGTAGCAACCGCCTTTATACCTAAACAAGCGAAGTGATTGCATTTAAAGATTGTATATTTCAAATTTAACCCATCCTGTAAGTAATTATTTGTTAAAGACGTAGGATGTAAGAACGCAAAGAGATAGTACTAACTACGTCTTCGAAAATATAGATAGGCCTTCACAACATTGCAAACTGATTATGTCTAGCTTTACCTCACAATCAGACCCTGTACTTGAAGTCTTGTTTGGATGAAGTCCAGTAGGGTAAAGAGATATGCAATAAAACCAAGAAGAGGGGTGAAATGCAATGTCATTGCAGTAATGAAGAACCGCCACACAACGAAATTGCAACTATCATAAAGAAAGATTCTTTGCTAGCACACACGCATCTGAAGAACAAAAAAGTGAAAAACGGGAATTGAAATTCAAAATTAAAAGTTGCGTAACAGTTAAAGTTAAATTGTTCAAGCAAGAGACTTACCACCAGCCAATCCCCCTAGTAGTAACCCCTTAACAAAATTAGGTTGAGTATCTGAATTAGGCAACCATCTTTTTTTTTTTGACGCGGAAAGGGCAAATTCAATTAAAAAAAACCAAAGATGTCACCAAGAGTGACACCAAAGTTATAAAAAAGAAATAGAGAAAAAAAGAAGAAAAAGTAAATGAAAACAAGCTCACCGAGGAGCAACAAACAACCTCCAAACAAGAAGTTCAAAACACAAGCTCTAGCAAAAACTGTCTAAAACCCAGCAAAAAGAAACACAAGCAATCACTCTTCAAAATCCACATTTTCATCTTGAAACGAGCATTTGACTGCATCAATTTGCTCATCATAGTCAGAATCAGAGTCGAAATCTCCCATACCATCAGTATCCTCGATCAAAGGCATATCCATCTCTGATTTAGCATGACTCTCAAATAAATTTCTACACATAGTGATGGTCAGAGATAACCAATAACTTGTTAAAAGCGATTTTGGAATCTATTTCGGCCTCACTAATAGAAGAAACTGAATTGGAATCTATTTTGGCATCCTTTCCTGTAAGATTTTTCTTCTTGTTTTTTCGGATCGTAACTCGACTCAAGTCCATTTGCAATGGGAGAACAACCTCCGGGTTCTCTTTCTGAATCAAATCAGTAGACGAAATTGGAGTTGAAAAATCATTAGCCACTAAACTAGACTGAGTACCCTTAGGATCATGGTCCTCTTCTATTCTTGCTTCTTCAACTCTAGCATCTGAAGAGTTTGACATTCCCAAATCTGTGCCTAGCAAGTCATTGGGGTTCAAGTCACAAATGGCATCTTGCTTTGGTTTTAGTTTATCATCTTTCTTTCCAGTATTTTTCTTGTTTCTTCTAACGTAGGTCCATTCTGGAGGTGTAGCCAGCAACTCCAAATCTCCACCGCCACTCCCACTCACACAACCTTCTACAGAGACTTGTAAAGGTTGTTTACAAGCCACCTCCACATCTTGTTGCCCATTGCTCAAATTGGATTGATCATTCTTGGAAGGAATTGTAGCTTCTAACACTTCATCGCAATCTCTGGCTCCGTACTCTGCACTAAAATTCTCCTCGACCGAAGTGTTTATCTTGTTAATAGGATTTACAATATTCAAGATATTACCATTTCCCACTTCAACTGACTTAGAAAGTTGTTGGTTTTTCTTATGCGTCCAGTGAGCTTTCTTCTTTACTCCTTTAACTGAGCAAGAGCTAGCTTTGTGTCCAAAAGAGCAACACTTAATGCATTTAGGTGGCTTCCATTGATATTCCACAGGCAAGTCCATAACATGAACACCGTCGATCCAAAGCGGAATTAGGCTAGGAAATGAGCAATCAAAACTAATCTCAACACATACCCTAGCATATGTAAGTCTAGTTTTGTTCTTCGTACATTCATCCATCATCAAAGGGTTTCCAAGAAAACTAGCAATAGAGCTTAAGCCTTGTTTATTCCAGAAATGAAGAGGTACATTGTAAATCAAAATCCAGATATGTATTGTCTTCATCTCTGCAACGGACTGCTCCATTAGAGGGCACCAAGGTCTAACAAAAAATAATTTTTTACCAATAAGGAAAGCTCCCTGTTCTAGAGCAGCTCTTCTATCTTCCTCATTCACAAAATTGAAAACAAAAGCATTATCCCCATGAATTGAAATTGTTACCTCTGATTTGAGTTTCCAAATCTTGGTTACAGCTTTTTGAACCACCGGATATGATAATCTGTTACCAACAAAGAAGCCTATCACCAGATGTTCACACTCTTTGGTCTGGTCTTCAAAGTTCTTTGATGAAAGGTCTACTCCTTTGTTCCCTTCCATCACCACCGAGGTTTGAAAATCTAAAGAAAAATCTTCAACTGAAGATTCCGATGTTGTAAACAGAGAAGACCAATTCATTCCATACCCATTGTTGTTTGATTTGATTCCAGTTGATTCCTCTCTAAACTCTTGACTAGTTCCCTGATTTGAAGAACTAGGGTTTGAAACCTTGACACCAGATGCTCCAATCAAATGAGCAGAAGTAATCAACATTGGAAAATCTTCAATTAGGCAACCATCTTTGCTTCCCATATTCAGCAAAATCCTTCAGGTTCATAAAATGTAACCTGCACATAGAAACATCCAATTTGAGACAAGCATAAACATCCATAGTCAGAGATCATCCAAATTGTTCACCAACTGAGAACTTAGTGAATTAGCTCAGAATATATAATCCTCTAATGCTACAAAAAAGAAGTGCAATCATCCTACATTTTCAACGTTGCCGAACTTAGAATCTGTCAATATATGAATGAAGTCGATGCCTAAACAAGTAGTAGCATGGCACAATCCATATTACATCTACGTACAAATTTTCAATACCATAATGACCGTAGTTTTCCAGTATACTAAGTAGATACATACCATAAAACCAGCAGCATCTCTATGCCAAATAATTGAGCAACCAACAAAGAATCAGCAGTCAAAATGATATGCTTATAACAAGTTTTTTAATCATTTTCTGAAACAACTGAGCAAATAGTTGACACAGTTGTATTGGTATTCACTGACCAGATATCAACTACTTAAGAAAGCAAAAGAGTTACTCGAATACAGCCAGGATATTAAATTTCTACTTTTGTTTCTTCCTAATTTACTAAATTTGCTAATTCGTGGAGTTTGGCCCAAGAAAAGAACAAAGTTACAACCAGAAAACCAAATCATCATTGCACTGTAAAACTGGAATGGGCTATAATTACAAATATCAGATAGTAGAGGGTATACAAGATACCACTGACATGCCATTATCCATGTAGTTGTAAGATACCACTGACATTTCAAAAAAGCATAGTGACTAACAACATTGACTGAGAAGATAAAATGTAAAAGCAAGAATCAGCATAAGGAAACTAGTGCTTTATATTACTTTCTAAAGTTACTTCTTTGTTTTACTATGACAAAGACAAACGATTATCAAGATAGAGTCGAGGGATCCACTAAAACATACCCAGTATACAACCCCCACCCCCCAGACCTTGTTGTTTCCAAATTGAGGAGCCTTCCTGAAATATTCTGGAGTAGTTTACATACATTTTTCCTCCAGATTTCTGCCAGACATCTTCTTTCATGACAATAGAACTCCGAGATTTTTTGGTGCCTTGTTCCTGCATTCGCTGCGTCACCACTTCACATGGTACATAAGCTAACGCATGTGCCAAACTATCTAAGCATTGCCTAAAATTAGGTATTAAGGTCCGATACACCACAATCACCTATAGTATTCAACTGCACACGCTTTTAAACATCAGGACCAAATTTATGATCGTAACAGTTGTAGATTAAACTAGTTGCTATCAAAGAACTATGGAAGGTCTAATTGGACTGGTCGTACAGAGACGAGTGGCTGTTCCAACAATTTAGTTAGTTACCAACAACCATGAACTCACCTATGTCAAGTTACAGCTAGTCCATCACCATGTAATGTCATAACCTCAGCTCATTCATGACCCACCAGCAATACGCCACACCACCAGTCCAGACTTTTGAAAACACCTGCACCTCAAAAAAAAATCATATCAGCTCCATAATGATTACATTAACGAAAGAACTGAAAAGAAAAACAGCAGAACTTCAAAGAAGCAAATCAAAAAAGAAAGAACGAAAGCAATGCGTTTAATGGTATCCGAATATGAGAACTCGGACATGGCTTAAGTGTGAATGAAGGCTTTTTGGTTAGCCGAAAGTTCGTTATCATTTTAGGTAAACAAGATTGGTTGAAGTACTCTTAACTACTTTCACCATTATCATCCACTATTCAGTGAACAAGACATAGCCACAAACAGTGGTGGAGCCAGAAATTCAAATTAGGGGTAGCTAAAAAAATTTACAATGAAGGCACTATCAGTAACCAAGGCCGCAATTTTTTTTTGAAAGGGATCGCATACTTAGTGAACAACTGTGGGCTCCTTCAATTATCAAATGAACAACAACAAATATGAGCATAACAAGGAAAACAAAAAACAACACCTAACAACAATGGATTAGTAGTAAACGAAAGAATTTTGAGTGCAAAAGAAGTAAAATACTTACCAATTATATTCTTTTCATGGTCACACAATGCAGAAGAAGAGTACTGATAAAGTTATCCAAAAGGATGAGTGGGCAAGGAACAGAACGTATTTCTATTTGCATACTAAATAAATGGACGTGCTAGACTAACTAGTGAAAGTGGTGGGCTAAATATTGCATCCCCTTAAACTTTTCCTCTCCGCCTCTCCTTTCCCTACTCTGCAAAGGAAACAACCGATAGATTTTGGATGGTACATATTTGGGATTTGGTGGACTAAATTTTCTGGACCTGGTGGACTAATTCTTTGGACCTTGTCTAATGAATTTTATTTGGCTGAAGGGTGAATTACTAACAACTAAAGGTTTTACAAGAAAGGGGGGGCGGGGTGGGGTGTGTGTGTGTGGTGTGTGTGTGGGGGGGGGGAGTTGAAACCCCATACACAAATTGCATTCAGAACTACAAACTTAACACATTATGCAAGCATAAACAAACTCCGGTTGAATTCAAGAAATATGATTATAGGAGGAAGATCATAAATTAGGATTTAGTAAATTTACCCAAAAGACTGACTGGTTCTTGTTCGTTGAAATTTCTAGTGAAAAACTTGAGCAGGAGCCAGGATGACAGAGAGATCATCAGTTGGTGCTGGAAGCTCCACTTTAGGAATTTCAGGGTGAGATATAATAAGGGAAAGGAATTTGATCTCGCTCTGCTAGATCAAAATGATCTAGCAGCACCCAGGCCTGACATTTGGCTATTTATAATGTCATCAAACTCTTCAATTAACCATAGTTATCTTCCTTGTTAAGCTGTCATTTCTTTTTCCCGTTCTTTTAGCAGTCGTATCATTAGAGAAAATATTTATGTTCGGACCCAAAAGGCATGGATAGTTCCCGTTAGCCATCGATATATTATGTTTAAGTTCTCGGCGCCAGTCACAGATCTTTCCCACTACTCTTTTGAATTTCTTTGGTGCATATGTGTACATAACATAATGCCCCATCTGTCTGCCAAACGTAGTCGTTATTCAAACCATAGAAGGAAAAATTTGCCAGAAATTAAGATAGTTATATGGGTGCAGTATAAGACTGGTCTCTTGATCTGGAGAACAAGTACAATTCCTCCATTGAAAGTGATTTTCCTGTCATATATCGTAGTCTGATCGTTATATATATTGGTTCAGAGCATTTTATCACTTATGTTGCAGCAACATTGTTATTCGGGTGGATTGTGTCAGTACATGTCCAAATTATGATGTACAGATTACTTGGTTACTATAATCACTCTAAAAAACACTTGGTCGTAGCAGGGTGAGTATTATTTTTGCTTCGATAATGTGAGGTTTCACATTTTCTAATCGATATTTTTATTGGGTTGCAGTACTAGTATAGCGAATCAAGTTTCAACAATGAAGTTTTTGAACAGATTGGGAAATTTATTTTTGGCTTTGAAAGTTCATGCCGAAACTTAAAAGCATACAACGATTGTCAATTACTATGTTTTTCTTTATGCGATGTTGTTGCTCTTGTTCAATATGGACTTTTATTGCTTAAATTTATGTCTAGCTAGTACTTCAGACCCTGGAAATGTCTTATAAAAGTTGCAAATTTTGAAACAACTTTTGTTGGACCGGAATATGATGCAGCCGTAAGTTGAACTTTGTGATTCAGTTAGATCTCAGTTGGGACGTCTTCTATTATCTAATGTATTGCATTTTTATTGGTTTTGGATTGATCAACTAATTACTTTAGTGGTCGAATACCACCACAAATAGGCCGACTTGGTTGTCTTACACAACTTGGTCTGGTTTATAGACAATATTCTTAAAGTTGGAATTCTACCATGGCTGAGAGACCTCCCTAATTTGGTTTATCTCAATCTAAGATGCAAGTAAGTATATAACACGCTGATTGTTGCCCAGATTCCATTATCACTTGTATGCATACGTTTACATTTAAGAAAGTTATCGTTGCTTGAATTGTATCCAGGCTGACTGAGAAACAGGGATATAAAGGATTTTGGATCACCTATAAAAATACGACAGCGAAAACAATGATATGGCCAAATGAATCAGAAACATAATAAGTGACAGTTAACATAAGGGAAGATAACTGTGGTTAGCAATAGAGTTTGATGACGTCATAAACAAACAGATGTCTAGCTTTGGTGCTGCTAGATCATGTTTGATCTAGTAGCGCTAGAGCAAAAAAAATTCCTATAATAAGACCATCTCTCCTTCCTATAAGGAACTGGATAGAAAGGTCCACCACTCTGTAATTCCAACAATCCAAAAAAAACCAAAACCAAACTCAAAATTGAAGAAAATGAAACTCAAAATTGAAGAAAATGAAAAGATAATCAAACCCTAAATGAAGAAATAGTCAAGAAACGGAAGAAGGACAACACTATCTCTTGCAGAAGAACCAGAATATCAGAGCAAGAAACAACACCAGGACAAACCGATTCAACACTTGATTTAATCTTGTCAACTACATCAAATCCTTTCAAAAATTGACAGAAAAAGGTTGAGATAATGCTTGGTTTCCAAGCATTGAATTAAACCATGGTGATGATGATGAAGTAACAAATAGTATCTTCTGTAACCATAGAAAGAAATACAGATACTGCAAACAAAACGTAACTCCATTCTTCTTAAATCAAATTTCTCTTGATAAACGAGAGGAGAGAGAAATAGCGACAGGAAAATTTAGCCCTAGATCTTGGATTTCTCACTCATTTCTCATCAAAATTCTTTGATTATCTGTGTTTTTTCTTCAGTTCTAGTTCGAGTTTGGAGGAGTTTGTTTTACTTCTCAAAAAACAGCCAAGGATGAAGAAACTAAACTGTACATGATGAAAGTCCTTTTCCGTCCACTTCTGAACATCAGGTGGGAAAATACCATAATATTCAAAGTTTCTTTTGTTTTGTTTTTTCTTTTTCGACATTTCATTCTTGACAAGCTCCGTAAACCCGTCTATTTAGACGGGCTAGTCCATTGATTGACCCAAAAGAAAAAGTAATAACTTTAATCGTTCCCTTATGGACGGGGCTGTCCTCACGCATATTTGGTAAACCAAAAATTATCATGAGACTGCATTTTTATTTGGCTAATCTATGCAAATGATGTAGAGAAATTGAATGTTCCTACTATAAACCATTCAGGACCACAAATGATCGAAGCTTCTTCTGTTTTTGACTTAAATCAACTCTTTGTCGATTCACCAAATCTTCTCCTTGGATCTATTGGCTTCACTCTCTCACATTTTAAACAGATTCGTCACTTAACAAAGTCCTACATATTATAATGCATTTTCTTCAACACCCGGATTATAGTTACCGACTTACTAACTTTAATATAATGAAATGCACAACTTGTCCTTCTCTCGATACGGCAAGACTCGTTTTCAAAATTCACACCACAATCTTCTTTTACTAATTCCGAACATAACCATATTCTGTTGCATTTATGTTCTTGGCATCTGTTCCTACCTAGCTCAAACAGGTTTGACACTTTTTTGGTTTGTCGACACTATGTAGCAAAACGGGGGAATGTATTTTAGGTGTGTTATACGCATGTAAGTGTTAATTTTTCATTTTATGTTCAAAGTTTGGTTGAGTTTTGGGAAAAAAGCAATACTCTTAATTTATGCTCGTTCAAAAGATAATTTCAAGGGCTTTCAGATATATAAAATTTACCAAAATCTGATATGTAGTTCAAAAGATGTGACCTTTTTAACTTTTCATCTTGATCTTTATAAAAATGGCATTTTTTCGTAAGTACGAGAAAGTTAATCCAAAGCTTGATTGTAAAAATATATAACGAATGGAGTCAATAGTTCACATGGAAGAATTAAAATCCAATCCAATGGCTGAGTTTTAGACTTGGAAAATCTAATGGTTGAATCTGAAATTTGGTTAGTGTTTTTGATTGGTGTTGTTAAGGGGAGAGATAAATATCTAAGAAGATACATCTTTTGTTATTACTAACTTATAACAAAATAAAGTATCTTGAGACATTGTTAAGTAAAGTGGTGTTTTTTTTTTCTCCGAAACCAACATATTTTTGTATTTTATTTTGTTAAGGCGTACCTTCTCTCAAATATATGACTAAGACTGATTTGCCAAGTTTTTCTTCCAATCATGCCCACAGCATTGCTGCAAAATCTCCGCCGCCTCAAATAAAGTCTCATCCTAGTCTCCATTTGGTAATCTTATGCCAGTGGTACACCAAACAATCTCAGGGTCAAAAAGGAGTACTTACCCAAGAAATTAACGGAAATCAACTCTCTGATCCATAAAGCGAAAACTGATGAAGAAAAAATCAATCTCACATACCTCTACTTTGAAATATTTAAGTAATTATTTTTTCGAATGAATATATTAAAAGAAAAAGGCCAAGCCAGATACAAGATCAAGAAGAAAACAGTCGTACCATTGCATGTTCTGAACCAACTTCCATTGATGGAGAATTTGGTTGCAGTCTACAAACCTAAAGGTATCCTTATTACAGGACCACAAAAATAAGGACTGTTGAATAAGCACAATGATCTTAGTGATTCCTTTTGGTCTCTCTCCAAACGGCGTCTGTTATGTTCCTTCCACATGTTCCACATCACAGCATATGGTAACAACAACCACAACTCCTTGCATCTTCCATGAAGAACATTTCAACCACATGCTTCAAAAAGATGGAAAACTGTTGCAGGTATATAGGCCAAGAGACATGGAATATTTTAATAAAGAAATCACATACATTAAAAGTATAAGTGCACTGAAGAAGCAGATGGTCAACAGTTTCAGTTACCATGTTATAGGAAACACATCTTATACTTTCAGGATTGGTTCCTCGGTGTTGTAACACGTCTCTATTAAGAATGAATTGGCCACAACATGAAATTGACTTTCAGAGGAATATCTCTTCTCCAAAGTAATTTTCCAAATGAAACATCAGGAAATTCACCCACTAAAACATCGTAGCAAGCTTTTATAATGAAGTTATCTATAAACTCGACCGTATCTTCTCCATCCACCTAGTTATGAACATTAACCAAATCTCTTCTAAATAAATCTCACTCCATTCTCTCATTCACATTTAGTTGTTTTATGAAGGTTCCATGCCATCTTCTATCTTGAATCATATCTGCATGCAGTAAAAGCCTGTTTATCTCTATAAGCATTAAATACTATAGGAAACATCTCTTTCAAACCACCATTAGTCAACAACCACTTATCATACCAAAACCTGATACCTCTGCCACTTCAGATGTTAGCTTTAATGAACTGCTACATTTCTGAAACAAGTCTTGTAATGTTTCTCCAAAGGCTTTTACACTGAGTTGTACCATCCTCCACGAGTAATATAATATCTTCTTTAGCTCTAGATTTCTGTTACATAATTCTTCTCCACAATGCTATTGAAAATGTGGGGGTACAACAACCACACCCAACAATTCGTTTGGCAATTTGAGAGGACTTACTCCAATATACTTTCTAGAGAATTAACAAGACAGTCAGACTCAATCTAGAGAAAAGTATATACAAGAGTTTATATCTCTAACTCTTAATTCAATCTGCAATCAGCAAATAGAAATTTGCGAGCCCGATTGAATATAAGAGAAGTAACTTGAACGGTACCAAAGACCAATGTTCAAGGATCAATAAATTTCAATCAACAACCAAAGGTTGGATTTCCTAATTGATCGATACAACGCACAACCTGTGATATTTCAATTATTTAACAAAATATAATGCGGAAAAGAAATAACACAGACACCAGAAATTTTGTTAACGAGGAAACCACAAATGAAAAAAAAAAACCCGGGACCTAGTCCAGCTTTGAACACCACACTGTATTAAGCTGCTACAAACACTAGCCTACTACCAATTGATAGGCGCATTTATGTGTCTATTTTCATCTCTATTGTGTATATTGTTAGTACCCATTTTTGTACTTATTTTAGTAGTTTATCTCTTTGTAGGTGTTTTTGGAGAAATAAGCTTTTGCGGCGAAATTGGCTCGAAAAGTTGATAAATGCAACCCAAGGGACGAGTGTTATGCGGACTCCATCAACGGATAAGGGGCGACCACTGGATAAGGGTAACCTTTCCGATTCACGTTCAAATTCTGTTTTTGGCGGGAAACCAAAACCAAAACAGAAAACATGTTTCTGGCAGTTTTGGTGGTATTGATTTGGAGGAGTTTGAGGTCGACTAAACCTCTGATTTTCATAGGATAGACTCCTTATGGGTCTAGGAATCTAATATGGGTGTTGAACTGGATTAAACTGGACTCAATCGACGGATTTTTATCACAACAGCAAAAAAAGGAAAGTCACGTGTGTGACCTGTTTTAGGAAATTTTAGAGAGATTAAAGTGCTATAAACCTTCCCAAAGATTTGTATCTATCTAAGGAAGAGTTTAGAATCAAAAGGAAATCTCAGAAACGCGTAGAAATTCTAAAACAAGAAATTGCCGCAACTTGGCCGTGAAGAGAAAGGAAATGATTTTGGACGATTTTTGAGAGATTTAATCGGTCTTTTTGATATAAATAGATTGGTGGAGTCATATAGAAGGGGTGTCGAAAGTTAGGGAAAGTTTAGAACACGACAGAGCCGAGAAATCAAAGGTGCAGGAAACCGGGTTCTGCTGCTGCTGCTAAAGAACACGAAGAACAATCACCCACACAGAACAGTCGCAAAGAAGTATCGTTCTTCAACAGCAGAACACAGTTTTCGTTTATAAACAACACTTCAATTGTAACGGTGACTTCTGTACGCCAGAAAAGCGTTGCAGATTCGCTGTATTATTATTCTCCTTCAATAAAAACACCTTTTGAGCCCTGTTTCTATCTTTTGAGCATATTTTCACCATGAAGAGCAAAACCCCAACACCGGGATGACGGAGGAAGCCCTATTTCACGCATGTGGTAATTCTAATAATTCTTTTATGACTATTTGCATTGATTTTTAATTGATTTATGATTTTTATTGAATGGGTGTGATTTCGTTTGATGATGTATGCTTGGTTATTGTATTTTTGATACATCATGCTTTTGATTTACAGTCATTGCTTTTCAAAAATCTACTTTTGGCAAAGAATAAGAGTCCATATTTTTAATATTTGAGCTATAAATGGTTGGAATTATTATTTGAATAACATGAATGGAATTTGGTGGAATCCTGAGTCTCAGTGCTTTTTATAATCTTGACCAAAACATTATTTTGATTTTTCAAGTTTTCTAAATTAAGTCTAAAAATTAATCTTCACAAGTTCGAGTTGAACAAATCTTATTACCACTTTTTCTACAACAATTAAAATTACATCAATTTTTGGCGCCGCCGACGCGGACTTGTTTTTAGATTTGTTTTTAGGTTTTTAGATTTTATTTATTTATTTGATTTATTTATTTTTGTTTTTCTTTACGCGTTTGGTATTTTTCGATTCTTTTTCAGATTTGGAGTGAAGTTAAAAGGAAAGAAAAAGTGTTATAAGAGGAAAGCATCGCCAAAGAATGAAAGAAAAGAGGAGTCCAAAGGAGTGAAGAAGAAGATTTTTGTATATAGTTATTTTATTTTATTTTAGATTTTATTTCTTTTTATTTTTAGAAACTGTAATTAGGGATTTATTGTTGTAATCTTTTATTTTTGGACATTGAACTTTATTTTGGGACATTATTTTTGACATTATTATTTTTAAACCCTAAGGAAGGGTTAAAATTAAATATAAACTGTTTGCAGGGAACGACGATGATTACGATATCGTCTCGGCCCCTCGGGTTTGCACATTGATACACGAGTCAATAGCCCGAGTCGACTACAGCGGTTCTTCGCCTGTCTGGTATGGGAGGTAAGCTTCTAAACACCCGCGAATCCCCTGTTAGCGGGTTTACTGTCTTCCTTAAGGTGCATATATGTTGAGGCTTTGAATACGGATTTTAATTCCCATTAAAGAGCAAGGCCAGGCCATACAAGATAAGGGTTCGGATTTCATCATCGTTCTCTTCTTGCCAGTCTTAGGAAAACGATACCTAACGCAAACCTAAGCATTAAAATATTGACTAGAACGAAACCGATAGGGTAACGAGCTTAATAGGAAAGTCGTTCAAAAGGATCGTATTGGGTATCTTGTTAGCCTAACTCGAAGTTCAGGAAGATTACTTTAAGTCGATTAGAGCCGCCTTGTAACCCAGGGAAGCGTTGATAGACTCATTTATGTGTCTATTTTCATCTCTATTGTGTATATTGTTAGTACCCATTTTTGTACTTATTTTGGTATTTTATCTCTTTGTAGGTGTTTTTGGAGAAATAAGCATTTGCGGCGAAATTGGCTCGAAAAGTTATTAAAGGCACCTAGGAGGACATTTGCTATTTGGACTCTCACTTTGGATAAGGGGTAACCCATTTCCAAGTAGCTACTAAACACAAACCAGGACTGGATAGGGGGACTCCATTTCTTCACGTTTTAAAAACAAAAATTGGCGGGAAAATATAAACATTTCTGGCAGTTTTGGTGGTAGTGATTTGGAGGAGTTTGAGGTCGATTAAACCTCTGATTTTCATAGGGTAGATTCCTTATGGGTCTAGGAATCTAACATGGGTGTTGAAATCGATTAAACTGGACTCAATCGACGGATTTTTATTTCAACAGCAAAATATGGAAAGTCACGTGTGTGACCGATTTTAGGAAATTTTAGAGAGATTAAAGTGCTATAAACCTTCCCAAAGCTTTATATCTATCTAAGAAAGAGTTTAGAATCAAAAGGAAAGCTCAGAAACGCGTGGAAATCCTAAAACAAGAAATTGCCGCAACTTTGCCGTGAAGAGAAAGGAAGAGATTTTGGAAGATTCTGGAGAGATTTAATCGGTAATTTTGATATAAATAGATTGTTTGGGTCATATAGAAGGGGTTTCGAAAGTTAGGGGAAGTTTAGAACACCACAGAGCCGAAAAATCAAAGTTGCAGGAAACCCGCTGCTGCTGCTGCTGTTGAAGAACACGAAGAACTTCGACCCACACAGGACCGTCGCTAAAGCAGTCTTATATTCAATAGCAGAACCGATTTATCGTTTATTAACAGCACTTCAATTGTATCGGTGATTTCTGTAACCCCAGAAAAGCGTTGCAGATTCGCTGTAATATTATTTTTCTTCAATAAAACACCTTTTGAGCCATGTTTCTATCTTTTGAGCATGTTTTTACCATGAGGAGCTAAACCCCAACACTGGGATGACAGAGGAAGCCCTATTTCACGCATGTGGTAATTCTAAAAATTCTTTTATGACTATTTGCATTGATTTTTAATTGATTTATGATTTTTATTGAATGGGTGTAATATTGTTTGATGATGTATGCTTGGTCAATGTATTTTTGATACATCATGCTTTTGATTTACAGTCATTTCTTTTCAAAAATCTACTTTTGGCAAAGAATAAGAGTCCATATTTTTAATATTTGAATTATAATTGATTGGAATTATTATTTGAATCACATGAATGGAATTTGGTGGAATCCTGAGTCTCAGTGCTTTTTATAATCTTGACCAAAACATTATTTTGATTTTTCTAGTATTCTTAATTAAGTCTAAAAATTATTCTTCACAAGTCCGAGGTTAACGAACTCTACTTATCACTTTTTACAACAACATAAAATCACACCAATTTTTGGCGCCGCCGACGCGGACTTGTTTTTAGGGTTTTAGATTTTTTTTTATTTTTTATTTTGTTTTATTTTACGTTCTTGGGTATTTGTCTTTTGTCTACAGGTTTTGGAACATAAAGAAAAAAAAATTGAGCCAAGGGGTTTGGTGATTTCGTAAAGACTTGGAGTTAAAGATTAAAGCGAAAAGAACGGAAAATAATACAATTTTTTTTTATTTTTTTTTTATTTTTTAGGGTTTTGTTTATTTTAGAGAAAAAAAATTATATTAGGGTTTCTTTATTATTTTGTAATTTTTCTTTTCTTTTGGACTTTTTGGACTCTGGATATTATTTTTATTTTTATTTTTATATACCCTACGGAAGGGTACCTTTAATTATAAAACTGTTTGCAGATAAGGAGGACAATTACGATATTGTCTCTGCACCTTGGGTTCGTACACTTACACAGGAGTCAGTGGCCCGAGTCGACTACAACCGATTCATCCCCCGTCTAGAATGGGAGGTAAGATTCTGAACACTTGCGAATCCCCTGTCAGCGTGTTACTGTCTTCCTTAAGGTGCATATATGCTGAGGAATTGAATACGGACATTTATTTTCCAAGTAAAGGGAAAGGCCTGGCTATATAAGATAAGAGTTCGGATTTCATCACCGTTCTCTTCTTGCCCGCTTTATGAAAACGATACCAAACGCGATCCCAAGCCTAAAAATTTTATTAGAACGAGACCGATAAGGTAACGAGCTTGTAGGAAAGTCGTTTGAAAGGACTGTATTTGGTATTTTGTTAGCCTAACTCAAAGTTCAGGAAGATTACTGTAAGTCAATTAGAGCCGCCTTGTAACCCAGGGAAGCGTATCCAAAGAGGTAGGGGTATCAAAGCTCCTCTGAGTTCGTAAGACTTGTGAAAGAAATTTAATTTAGATTTATTAAAACTAAAAGTAGAGAAAATTTTAATCCAAATTTGTTTTTTTTTTTTAAGTGAAAATAACCAAGACACTAGATTCCACTATTACACATGAATAAATGATGATAAGAATTCCAAAACTCTAATTATTTTTAAAATATCTTTTTCTTAATTCACAAATTATCAAGCATATTCTCAAACATTAATTGTATCCCTTAAGCATAGATTATCTAACCAAAGCATAACCTATCTAATTGAATCACAACTAATTAGGAAAAATTATGCAAGCAATTAAAATTCTACAAAGTAGTGAACGAGTGAATTATAAAATATAAATTAGAGAAAAATAGAATGGTTACCAATTATTCATGCATTAATAGCTTCCTCCGTGCCTTGATTACGCGAGAATTAGCTCATCATTATCATGGAAACATGCTCAAAATTCATCTTTATTAATGCTCAAAAATGGTTCACAAATGATGAAATAGGAGAAAAATTGATAAAAACCGGGTTTGTAACACTTTTGTTCGTTACAAACCGAGCTGTTACAAAGAACGATAAAGATGAAGTGTTGTTGACACTGTTGCAATACGACCCACAAACAGTTGTCGTTGTCACTGTTGAAAAATGACGGTTACCTTGCGTCCAAAGTTCTTCGTGTTCTTCACAGCAGCAGAAAATGGAATTTTTCTGCCACTTGATTTCTCGACTCTCTCGTTCTTCCTAACTGCTCCCAACTCTCCCTATCCAACCCTCCCTTTCAGTGAGACCCCAATCAACCTATTTATATCAATCAACACGTAAAAATCTTGCTAATAAATCCAAAATATTTTCTTTTACTCGGGGATGATATTTACGTGATTCTTCCCCTGTTTATCTCCTCCACGCATCTGTTTGATCTCCACACACTTATTGCACGCTGAAAATGTGTTAAACTCGTTCTAAACTCCACAAAATCTTCCACAAAATCATCTTAACACGTGAAATATTCGTTTCTCCCTGTTTTCTTCTTGCGGATTACTCAGCCAAATTTGGTCGAACCTAAAGCCCAAAACATGTTTATTAGGTCATATCACAACTACCCATAAGAAATCAGCCCTTTAATCTCTTCATAACATCATCAAAAATCGATCGAAACACTGC
>JAJJMB010006988.1:0-10017 GCA_023531105.1 Papaver atlanticum | reverse complement strand
AAATCCTCTGCTTCACTACTCTTTATCTCATTTATAGTGGAAATCTCAAGTGACTCAATATCACAATTAGCTTGTCTCTTACTGCAACGACTGGTTTCTGTAACTTGCTCATCCTCAGGCATTTTGATTTGTGGATCGAGAATGGGAAGAACACTTGTTAAACCAAGAACACGAGGCAACATACCAATAGGACATGCGTTCCAAAACTCAGCTTCTTTCCACGTGCTTTCTTTCTCTCTGGCACTAGCAGGCATTGCTGTTTTGTTCCCGGAATTACCCTTTGCTCGACGAAGTTTGAGAAGCTCCAGCTTCTTTGCTGCTTCACTGATAGAGACCTCTTGTTCATAAAGGATCTTTTCAACCCCTGGGAGACTGGAGCATTCTTCAGCATATGTGATACTCGGTAATCTTAAGTTAGAAAGCTTTTTTAGTTTTATTACCAGATTTTCATTTCCTAACATTTGAGCAAGAAGTATTGCTGACTTAGAAAGGTGAGTATTGCCAGGATAAGATACCAGAAGACACTTTCTCAGAAGTTCCATTAGATTTATATCCCCAGATCTTATCTTACTGGGAACCTTTCCTTTCTTTAATCTGTCAATGAGCCATGGAACCAATGAAGAAAGGTATTCAACGAGACGACTTTAAGCCTTGTACTGCGATGCCGAGAGTCGATATAACCATGTTGAGTTCACAAGGAGAAGACATTGAAAAATTCAACACCGAAGGTCAAACCCAATAAGTTTCTATGCATATGGGTTACAAAAAGGGTGTTCTCGGGTAATAATAAGCAAATTTTTAGTAAAACAGAAGTTTTAGTGAATTAGAAATTGCTACGAACAGTCGTAAACCAAATTACATGTTTCAAGTGCCCTGGTTTCTCGAGTCCCAATCATTTGAAGAAGTTCGCTGAGTATCATTAGAGAAATTCTGGCTCTTTAGATGCAATTCTGGTCGCCATGAGTTTCCAGATATCTGTCGCGCTTGCAGATATTTTAGAACAATCCACAGGCCCTACTTCGTCACCCCCTGATATGCAAAGAAACTCCAGCATCATGGCTACCACTTCCATGGGGAAAGAAGAGTATAACTGCACAAGGACAAGCAGGGTCCTTTTAACCTGTTTCTTTGAACCTGAAAACAAATTTTCGCCTATAAGCATTTGTGCGTGAGCATATATTATTTGTGCAAAAGAAAAAACTCAGGAGATCATTGGTTTTCGGAAGTTTATCAGCTCCCCAAATACACATTGAGGGTCTATAGTAGAACAAGCACATCTTGCAGGTCCCAAAAACTCCAATGTGGAGGAGAGATGTACTTCCCGAAATTACCTAATTATGTGCATATAAGCTAGGGTGTGGAGAAATACTAATATGCTTGGAAAATGCTTCAAAATGATTTTATGTGGTTGCTTCATACGCATGGCAACTCTTGAGGATCTTTTTCTTCATAAACGAGAATAAAACAACTTCAGAGCACTTTAGTGGATCCTAGCAAATGTCCATAACGGGAAAGTATATTGATGTAAAAGTTAGCAATATCAGATACGTTATATCAAAAGATTATAAGGAGTTCACAGCCTCCAGGACACATGAAGGAAGGCTCAAAAAGACTATTTATTTCATTTACTGAAAGAACAAAAGCATAATGTAGCATGCGCGCTATTGTAAGATTCTTCTGAAGTCTAAAACTGTTTATCCGATCACTATCTTATACATGAGCCAATTAATGCAGTCAAGCAAAAGAACCACGATAGACTACAAAACAAAGGCAGATTACCAAAGGATATCCAGATCAAAATGCTGAACAGAATTTTGATTCTGATTTTCATATGATTAGAAGCAAGTTAATATCACGTCAAAGCTTAACCTGATAAAACTACAATATTAAACTTACGCTTTGCCTTATTTGATGGAGGCTCCGAGCCCTGCTTCGTGGTTAAATGAGAAGCTAATTCATGCAATCTAGACTTGATTTCTTCCTTGATGTTAATGCTTCTATCCATGTTAAATGGTAAGGAGTTCTTTTGAGGCTCCCAGTAATAAGATTTAAGCCAGTCAAGTGCCTGAAAGTTGAAAAGGTAAAAACAATAATAATCATGCATAATGAGCTGAAGATCCATAAGAAAGATAAGGGAAAAAGTGATATTGGAGATTAGTCGGATGATGGAGTATCAGGTTCTTTCCCTGTTTGATTCTTATAAACTTCCCAAAAGCAGCAGTAGTTTCTAAATCAACTGTTCCTATTCCAACTGGTTTTATTACAATGTGCGAAATTAAATTAGTGCCATCCTAGTTATTGTGTAATCCAGATTCTGTTGGGAGTGATATCTTATGCCTAGGTCGGTACAAGATAAACACTCAGTAATGAACCAGCCCGACCCAGGTCCATGTCTGCTTTTCTCTGCCAACATTCAAAGATGTTAGTGATTTGGTTCCCAGGAAAACTAAGCTTATATCGTAGCTCTATCATTCTGTTTTTGCCTAAATTTGGTGATAGTTATCTAGATGAGACTCCCTATCATGGGCAATGAACTATGACTCAACACAGTATAATAGAAACAGGCCTAAACTTTCAACAAAATAATATAAACTGGATAAGGGTGGATAATATTGTCATGGGAATTTTAACAAAATGCCACACTTTGGTTTTCCGGTTTAATAAAGTGCCACCGTTTTTTTCCAGAATTTATAAAATGCCACCACCGTTATCAATTCCGTCAAGGCCCACATGATTGGTCATTTAAGGCTGACCAGGTCAATTTTTCAGATGCAATTACAAAACTATCCTATATTCCTTTGGCTGCCCATATCTGAATGTACAGGTGTCGCAGCAAAATCCATTTGGTTATTCCCAAATTCCCATCGAAGAGAATCCATTCTCTTCTTATCATCTTCGTCTTCACCTGCTCATCTCCTTTCTTTTCTGATTTCAATATCCAGAAAATTGAACTGTAATTTGAGCAAGAAATTTATAATCTAGTGAATTCAAGAGAGTGTTTAAGAGATCGTAGAGCTGTTCTTGGTCATAGTTTGTGTTAATTGAAGAACAGTAAATTAGGGTTAGGGTCTCTCTGAGAATCGACGATGAAGATGATAATTTTGAGGCATAGATCGGGAGAAGAGGAAGAGAATCCGGTAATGATAGATGGGGTGAGGTTGATTTGAGAAAAGAAACGAGTTAACCTCAAATTAAAGGTAAATCGGATATTAAATTTAGGGTTTCTGTTCTACTTTGGGTTCATGTAAAATTGGTAGTGTTATTGATCCGCATGATGGGTTTTCTGATGTGAGAACCGTGAGAAGAGAATTAACAGATGATTTGCAAATTTTAGTGAAGATTAGAGAATTAGGGTTCATGAAATTGGAATAGGTAAAGAAGATAAATTACTGTTATAGATGTAATTAGGGGTTTTGAAGAACGGGTATGAATCAGAGATAGGGTTTGAACGTGATTTGGGTTTTATTTCTTCAGTTTTTGCTTTGCAGATTTCCATTCTAATCTCTAATGGACAATTTAATTCTTTTTTTTTCCATAATTTTCCTCTGTTGATTTTGGAACTAATGGATTGCTTTTGAAACATGTGAGAAGTTTATGTTTGAATTGGCAGAACTTGATGATGTTGCTGAGATAAGAATCAGTGCGATTTTGGGTCTTAAAAAAATGGTGTTGGCTGAGATAAAGAGAGAACTTGATGTTATTGCTGCCACTGAACTTGAGCGTGGAGAAGCTGTTGCCGTTCATTCTGGTAATTTCCTCTGATTTCCATCGATTCAGTATTGTAAAGAAGAACAAGAATTAAGGTTTTCTGTTGTTGAAGAATAGATGAAAATTAAGATATGGTGTTGGTTCTGTGGCTAGTGGTTGTTCAATCTCGACACCAGATGAGTTGAATTGAAATGGTGGAAGTGATTGATTGAAATTATTTTGATGTTGGATTTTTGTTGATGCCATCAATTTTGTTGGATTTCTGAAGCTGAGATGAGCTGGTGGAGGTGTTGTTGCTGTCGTAATTGAGGTTTTGGTGGCGAGATGAACTGAGTGATGCTGCTGGTTTCTAGAGTTGCAGTTGATATATAGGGTTTAATCTGTGGTTGTGGTTATAAGAGATATCATAGGTGTTTTACAAGAGCAGAGTATAGATGGTGTCATTGAGTGGAATACAGGGAAAGGAGTTGAAATATAATGCTGCTGCAGTTGCTGGCTGTTATGGAGAATGAATAGATGAATGTTAGGATGGAAATGCGCAGGGAAGAATAGCCAGAAAAAGGCTGGAGAATGACCAGAAAACAGTCTAAACTCTTACAGACTTGATTTAACTCAGTATAGTGAGACGATTTAGTTCTTGACTTTGATTTAGCTATGACTCACAACTTAACTCGCTATGATGACTTGATTTAACTCAGTATAGTGAGATTTGAGGGCGTAGATGTCTTTTACTATGATGGATAACTGCCACCTAAGCACTAACGGATGGCAACTGTTCTTTTGGGGAAAAAACGGGATGGAAAAGGTCAATTGTGTGGCATTAAATAAATTCTGAAGAAAAAAACGGTGGCACTTTCTTAAACATGAAATTGAAATCGTGGCACTTCATTAAAATCCCCTATTGTCATCCATATACACAGAAACTTGATTCTTCATATTCATGAAGATAATACTGGATTTCCTTTATTTTAGTATTCCTATATTATCAGCTCCTATATGGTGGAAACAAACTTACTCTTATATGATGGAAACAAACTAATGGGAAGTTTTGTATCCCTATATTATCAGCTCCTATATGGTGGAAACAAACTTACTCTTATATGATGGAAACAAACTAATGGGAAGTTTTGTATCTCAACCAGGAAAAACATGCATTACCGGCTCCTGAAAATATTTATAGCCACTAGGTGACATGAGCTTCATGTACCAAATATTTATAACCACTAGGTGACATGAGCTTCATGTACCTTTAGAGGCAAGACGAACAATGTTAAGTGAAGGTAGATTTCGATGAGAACTCTCTGCAAAATATAATCAAATAAAACAACATAAGGTACAAAATGCCCAAAACATAAAGACCTCAAAGCAAAAAAGAACTATTAGAAATCCCATCTATTTCAAACCTAATGATTGTGAGCCTAAAGATACGGGAATTAAGTGAAATTCACCTTGAGGGTGTATATATTAATTGGTAGATAAAGTATCCTCACAATGAAGAATATCTATTAGCATACGCGGGATACCGATTGCATTTGCTGCATCAGCAATCGAAACTTCTGATTTCTTCCGTGTCTTCTCAACGACCCCATTTACAAGCCTTCACAAATAAGATCTAAGTGTAAGCCTAAACTTCTTCCTTCAATACAAATGGAACCACAAAAATAAACCAAAAAGAAAATGAAAAGGTAATAACAAGTGTAAGCACATTAATTAAACGTCTCTATAAGAACTCAAAAAATCTAGTTATCTGTCAGCTTGTAAATTTTCATCTACGCTTCTTGTGACGAACCGGAAAATTACGCCTTTGGCGCGTTGCCCCGCAGGCCATAACTCCCCCGGTGCGCCATGATGAAGCTACGATCCGGGCCTTAAAGCTAGGCAAATGCACGTCCATTCGCCCTTGCAAGCATGCTCGTGGAGCATGATGCAGCTAACTTAGCTTCCACGCCGTTCCAATTTACACTTGTTCTGCAAAGGATTTGAAACATTGAAGGCTATGGCCGATGCACCTTACATGCATCACTGGCTTCCGAGTATTGTCCAGGCATAAGGAAAATGCCTAGGACTTAGGCATAGGCCGCTCTAAGCCTATCGTCATTCCCTCACTTTGATTACCAACGTAGCTTACTCTATTGGAACATATACCAACTCTATGTAGCTTGATAGGTAGTATGAGCATCCACCTGTTGGCATGCAACTAGCTTCATCAAGTTTGGCCACAATCATCTCTTGCATCGAGCTACCGAGCTTAGACGATATGAGGGGCCAACGTGCTGGACCGGCAATGCTGCAACTCATTGCTTCTGCCTACGTACCCTTCCCTACTCCAAAGGGATCAAGCACAGACCGTAGTTCATCAACGAAGGAACAGAAAACTTAAACCAACTCGTTTGCGAGGCCGTGGCCAAGCAATAGTGGTAATGGCCTAGTCTGTATAGGCCGTTCCGTCAAAATGCATAGGGAATATGCATCATCGAGTCTGTGGCATGGCATAGTAATTCCCATGCTTAACATGCTCGATTGGCGAGTCTACGTAACTATAAATGAGGCTTAGGCATCATTTATACTCTTCCGGCTAAGCTATGAAGCTTACTTGGTGCATAGTCCGCATATGCACCTTCAACCAACTACCCCTCCCTATATATGTTAATTTGACATTTTTACAACTGAAATTAGGGGACAAAAAATCATTCATCAACTCCCACTTTTACTATTCATGGCCGTTGCCATATATTTCTGAATAACCGGCCAAGATGGCTGTCCACTGCCACTGCCAACTCGATGTTCAGCCATGTTGGCTGTCCTCTGCCAACCCGATGTTCATCCATGTTGGCTGCCCACTGCCAACCCAGATATTCAGCCATGTTGGCTGAACATAGTCAACGCATTGGCCAATGGCCAATGTTCTTTTTCCTACGCAACGGAAGCTTTGGATGAAGCTTCATCTCGGGCCATGGCACACCTTTTAGCATGCGTCATGCTAAAAACACGGGGTGTTACAATATTCACCCCTTTAAAGAATTTCGTCCCCGAAATTCAAAACAAAAGCTATTATGGACAATCCCTTCGGTTTGGATTCCTGAGCAAAAGTCCCATACCAGATGCTCAGAAATCACGCTTCTTCAGGTCGTCGTGAACATCAATTTAGACCTTCTGAGCAAACGCCCATACCGTCTGCCCAGGGATCCAAAAGTGCCCACACGTTACCGAGGATATCGAGTTGTCCAATTACCAAACGATATCTCAAACAGGTTTCCCAAGGGGCGTCCCATACCACCACTTAGGAATCCTTAAAGTAATAGTCGGCCAGTTGCCAACGTCAGAAACGACCAATTGCCGAATATAATAGCCGGCCAATTGCCATCACAAAAAATGGCTAATTGCCAAAACAGATAATAGTCGGCCAATTGCCAACATCAACAACGTTAAAGGATGGCCAGTTGCCGATGATAAAAAATGGCCAATTGCCAATATTAAAGGATGGCCAGTTGCCAACCCACTATCGGCCTGTTACCGATGATAAAGATTGGCCAGTTGCCAACCAACTATCGTCCAGTTGCCGATGATAAAGATGGAAAGTTGCCAACATCCGCACAAAAGTTGGCCTACTCTCCAACTTTATTTCCTTTAGAAGGAACAATACTCGTTTGACGAGTCCACTCCGCACAAGTCCCTAGAGTTTTCTCAGAACTTGCTCTGATACCAACTGTGACGAACCGGAAAATTACGCCTGGGCGTGCAGGCCATAACTTCCACGGTACGCCATGATGAAGCCACGATCCGGTCCTGAAAGCTAGGCAAATGCACGTCCATTCGCCCTTGCAAGCATGCTCGTGGAGCATGATGCAGCTAACTTAGCTTCCACACCGTTCCAACTTACACTTGTTCTGCAAAGGATTTGAAGCATTGAAGTCTATGGCCGATGCACCTTACATGCATCACTGGCTTCCGAGTATTGTCCAGGCATAAGGAAAATGCCTAGGACTTAGGCATACGCCGCTCTAAGCCTATCGCCATTCCCTTACTTTGATTACCAACGTACCTTACTCTATTGGCCATGTCTAATTCTGCAACTGGAACATATACCAACTCTATGTAGCTTGATAGGTAGTATGAGCATCCACCTATTGGCATGCAACTAACCTCATCAAGTTTTGCCACAATCATCTCTTGCATCGAGTTACCGAGCTTAGACGATATGAGGGGCCGACGTGCTGGACCGGCAATGATGCAACTCATTGCGGCTGCCTACGTACCCTTCCCTACTCTAAAGGGATCACGCACAGACCGTAGTTCATCAACGAAGGGACAAAAAACTTAAACCAACTCGTTTGCGAGGTCGTGGCCAAGCAATAGTGGTAATGGCCTAGTCCGTATAGGTCGTTCCGTCAAAATGCATAGGGAATATGCATCATCGATTCTGTGGCATGGCATAGTAATGCCAATGCTTAACATGCTCGATTGGCGAGTCTACGTAGCTATAAATGAGGCTTAGCCTGGCGCGCCTTGTCGCGCAGGAAATAACTTCCCCGTTATGACATGATGAAGCCACGATCCGGGCCTGAAAGCTAGTCAAATGCACGTCTATTTACCCTTGCAAGCATGCTCGTGGAGCATGATGCGGCTAGCTTAGCTTCCATACCGTTCCAAACTTACCCTTGTCCGCAAAGGGGTATAAGGCCATAAGGCCGAGGCCAATGCATCTTGCATGCATCACTGGCTTGTTTTACCAACTCTGTGTAGCTTGATAGGAAGTATGAGCATCCTTTTGTTGGCATGCAACTAAGCCTCATCAAGCTTGGCCGTAATCATCTCTTGCATCGAGCTACCGATCTTAGACGATATGAGGGGCCAACGTGCTGGACCGGCACTGCTGCAACTCATTGCGCTTCCTACGTACCCTTCCTTACTCCAAAGGGATCAATCACAGACCGTAGTTCATCCACGAAAGGACAATCAACTTAATCCAACTCTTTGGCGAGACCGTGGTCAAACAATAGTGGTAATGGCCTAGTCCGTATAGGCCGTTCTGTCAAAATGCATAGGGAATATGCATCATCGAGTCTGTGGCATGGCATAATAATGCCCATGCTTAACATGCTCGATTGGCGAGTCTACGTAACTATAAACAAGGCTTATGCATCATTTATACTCTTCCGGCTAAGCTACGAAGCTTACTTGGTGCATAGTCCGCATATGCACCTTCAACCAACTACCCCTCCCTATATATGTTAATTTGACATTTTTACAACTGAAATTGGGGGACCAAAAATCATTCATCAACTCCAACTTTTACTATTCATGGACGTTGCCAAATTTTTGTGAATAACCGGCCAAGATGGCTGTCCACTGCCACTGCCAACCCGATGTTCAACCATGTTGGCTGTCCACTGCAAACCCGATGTTCAGTCATGTTGGTTGTCCTCTGCCAACCCGATGTTCAACCATGTAGGCTGAACATAGTCAACGCATTGGCCAAGGGCGTATATATTAATTGGTAGATAAAGTATCCTCACCATGACGAATATCTATTAGCATACGCGGGATACCGATTGCATTTGTTGCATCAGCAATCGAAACTTCTGATTTCTTCCGTGTCTTCTCAACGACCCCATTTACAAGCCTTCACAAATAAGATCTAAGTGTAAGCCTAAACTTCTTCCTTCAATACAAATGGAACCACAAAAATAAACCAAAAAGAAAATGAAAAGGTAATAACAAGTGTAAGCACATTAATTAAACGTCTCTATAAGAACTCAAAAAATCTAGTTATCTGTCAGCTTGTAAATTTTCATCTACGCTTCTACTGCACCGTGTCTAGGAACATAATGCCGAATTTAGTGTTGCTGAATTACACATTAAAATCAGCCAAGACTTCTTAATTCCTAACAACCAGTTAGTTTTTCATTTTCATTTTCATCCATGGCGATCACAAATTTGCAAATAATCTATATCAAGTTCCGATGTTGCACTACTAATACTCTGATTTATTTTTATATATTGTAATATGTGTTTTCTCATGAGTGGGACAAGTAATGATTTCATCTCATAATGGACATGCAGTGTAGCATGGACAGAATCTCGTCTGAGTCTACTGCTTCATTACTGGAACCCAATCTACACCATCAAACAGAAAATAAAAAAGGGTAATAAACACACACCAATGTTGAAGAATTTGACCAAATATCAATACTATTAATGACTGAACTTGTTGGGACTACCTGAAGAAAGGATCTTTCAGCTGAATTTCAATAATAGAGGCTGTAACTTCAATAACAATAGGAAGACAACCTCTACTTCTCCATGCAG
>JAJJMB010006973.1:1499052-1591977 GCA_023531105.1 Papaver atlanticum | reverse complement strand
ATTGTTGATGTTGAGCAAGGCAACAATCCCATGTGAAATCCCTCATAGCAAAGGTGGCGAGCCCACTAATTGTTGAAAAGACAACTCTTTCCTTATAACTCCTTTCATCTCCGCATTAACTTTAGCTCATAACATCTCTCAAATGGTAGGGCATAATATGTTGAAACATAATAATACATACAACTGCAATTACTTGCATGACCACACAAGGAGTGCTACAAAGGTGGCAAAACCATGTGATTAGGCTCAGCATTAGCCAAAATTGTTACAGACATGCAAATGTTTTCATTGTCGAATTAAAGTTGGGTAAGTTGTGTCTCCCTCTTCTTCTCATTTCCACCTTAACTTTTTGGTAGGCACCGCATGCACCAAACTAATAATGGTCTCTCCTACTACTATCCATCATCTCCTCTATATATACAAAAACACATTTCAAAAACTCAAACAACCAAAACAACAAAGTTTTCACATCTTAAACATTGTTCATTCAAGTATAAATCAAGAAAACCTAATCTTCAATCACCTTTCCTATTTCTCTTCATCTTTAACCAAAAGATCGATATGGGTTTCACTTTGACTTCAAGAATTCTTAGACGATCATTTTCCAAAGGCAAGAACGATGAGATGGTCATCCCTAAAGGACATTTTGCAGTTTACGTTGGAGAGACTCAAATCAAGAAGAGATTTGTAGTTCCAATATCGTATTTGAATCACATTTCCATCCAGGAACTTCTAAACCAAGCAGGGGAAGAATTCGGGTTTGATTATCCAATGGGAGGTGTTACGATTCCGTGTAGTGAAGAAACGTTCATGAATCTTACATCTCAATTAAATGACTTGTAATCAAGTGCTGAGAAAATTTTCTCAAACAATTTTGTAAAATAGGTTCCTGTTAACCTCTTGTACAAACTGACAATATTGAAATACGAAAATTTATTAGTTCGATACCTTTCAGTAATTATGTTATTTTACAACTCTCCACCAATTTTTCATTTTAATTCCATAAATTATCGACTCACGGTGTATGTACGTATCACTCAAACAATAGAAGTTGAGTCTTTCTTTTAGCACCCTAAACCAAATTATTAGGAACAATCCCATATTATATCTATTAAAATACCGCGTCTATTAGTGCGAAAGGTCATCTTCTTAATTGTACCGGTTGTTAAAGCTGTAAAACGGATAACTAAAACTATTTTTATTGAGATTATAATGTGACTATTTAGAATCTCGTATATATAGAAGAGAAGGGAACTGTTGTGCTGCAATAGGAATGACAAAAATGCTATTGCACAAGAACGATGGAATGTTTACCAAGCTTTCTCCAGCCTGCAATAGGAATGACAAAAATGGTCTTCCTCACTTTGTAACTAGTTCAATCAGATAGACAACTTTTTAAGGGTCAAACTGCGGTAATATTTGAATTAATATATTAAGCACAGGATGGTACACCTAGGTATCTTTAATCAATAATGATAGGCTCATGTGGACATTGAAGGTTTCTAAATAGAGAATTCATCTATTAGGTTAGGTTTCTACATGGAGGTTTCTTAGACAGCATTTTCGGAAGGCAAGAACGATGAGATTGTAAGAGCTCTCATAAGGTAGGAATAAATATGAGAAACATAAGATCCCGGTGGCTTGTCTTGTCGTGAGAACAGAATTACAGTCCGAAACATTTGAAAATAATTAACCAGTCAAATATACTAATGAAATGCAAAATCAAAGTAACTGAAGACTAAATCAACCAGTGCTTCCAAGTTCCAAAAACGGTATAGACTTCATACGACTAAAAACCACGGTTTGTTCTTTTATAACCAACGATTAAATAAGAAATAAAAACTGTGACTAGAAGGCTCCTGAAGTACCATCAGGACTTGTTGCCCATTATCCAAGCAAGTACTTTTAACGTAAACTCTAAACTAAACGAATGGCAATCAATTTTTTTAGTAATTCCAATCCACTCATTTGTGTTATCAGTAATCTGAAGAAGACAAGCTAATGGACCCCTGACTGAGTTTGTGTATGATAGATATGGAACATGTGATAGGGCACATTCAAACCATAGAGATAAACTTCTGATCCGCATTAACTTCACATCATAACAACTCCCAAATGGTAGGGAATAATAATAAAGATCTGTGTATCAAATTGTACGCAGTAATTGACTGTTTACGACCTTAATCAAATTCATTTTTCCACAATGATCATTTTAGTTGACATCCCACTTTACCATTCAGGGAAAAGATGGACTATAAATTTAAGCCAAATCTACCAACACCAAATTCATGGACTAACAAACACAGTCAAGTCATAAAGAGAATCTAGTCAAAACCATCAACAACTTAGATTGATATTAAGATCAGTCTTACTAATATTCTACATAGAATAGTTAGATGTCATTAAATCCAAATATCCAACCAATAGCAAAACCAAAGCCATTATGGATCAGGTTTATAATTAAGTTAAATTTTCAAGGCAATGAGAAATTCAACTCAATACCACTACCGAACCAAGTATCGTGTGAAATATGGCAAACTCATTCATGTGTCAGTTGTAAATTTTACACTTGGAACAAATTTGGATTGGTTTGAACCCCATTGGTTTGAAACCGATTCAGAGAAGCAATTGATTACAACTCAAATATAATTCCATTCAATTCCCTCACCGTCAACTATTACGAGGATATTTTATTTTTTTGAAAGAGAAAAAAGAGACAGACACACTTAGAGAGTGAAAGAGCCATCCTGAATCCAGACAAGCGGATCATGGATAGGTCTCCCTCTCTTAGTCAAATAAGGAAGGTCTAAATGTTTTTTGGATTGTAAATCCTTACACAAAATATTACTAGAAGCATTAAAAAGATTCAAAATAGTATCCATGAGCCTGTTGTTTCTCCAGTTTGTGGTTCTCTTGCTTTGTTGCATAGATCTCCTGATGTTTGGATTGTTGATCAAAAAGTTGAAATCGCTGCACCGAAGTTGAGAAGCCCATTCCAGAGTTTGAATGGCTGCTATGCAGTCTCCTTCTTCTTTGCTATGATCTCTGATAGTGTTGGTTCTCTTGCCGATGGTTCTCCCTGTAACATCATATATGATAGATCCAATGCCACTGAGTTCAGTTGTGCTGTCATAGTGAGTATTGAAAGCAAAAGTTGGCCAGTTGGTGTTTAGAGTCTGCCTAGAGAAGTTGTTGCTATTGGATATAGGCTTGTTAGGTGACTTACCTAGAGAGATGACAGAGTTCAGGTGGTTAATAATTTGATTACCAGTGAAGAGAGGATTGGGAGTATCTCCCTTGAATACCCAGTCACATCTGGCTTTCCAGATAAACCAGTTAATGTTTGCACAGAGATCAGGCCAGTTTCCTAGAGGAGTACTAGAGGGGTTAAAAGTGAACCAAGAATTACACCAATTAGAGAAACTCTGGTCAGGGGAGGTAGTATTTTCAAGATGTAGATTGCAACTGGCCCAAACAGCTCTAGTGAAGGGACAATTAAGAAAGACATGTTCAGAAGTTTCAATAGCATTGTTACACAAAGTACAGGTGGGATCTATGTGTTGCATGAATTTGGACAAATGGCCACTAAATGGGAGAATATCGATGTAAAGTTTCCAAGCAAACATTTTGATTCTAGGGAGAGCATTTAATTTCCATATTTTTGAAGCAGTTTTGCCAACCGGCTAGGTATTATTTTTGGTAACCACATTATAGAGGGATTTAGTAGTGAAAATACCATCATTCGAATGATTCCATCTTAAGATGTCAGGGTGGCTAGGATTTGTTTTTATGGAAAGGATACTCTGAACCTGAGAGTGAGAGAAGAGTAAAATGAAGGTTAAATAGTAAAATGAATGTTAGGGTTTCTAACAGGAAAAAATTGAGATTACAATCACTTATCTATCTAATGTAAATGAAAAATTAAATAGAAGTAGAGGAAGTATACACCTATACCATCTGGATTTGATGATGTCATATCCATCGGTCTCTCACTCTCTGCAATCTTTCATAAGATGAAGAACACGGAGAAACTTAAATAGATATCGTTCACCAGGGAAATATGGGTATATAACCTACTACCCATTTCCTATACGGGTACACCCAACCCATATAACCTAACCTAACCAGGGTACTGTACCTAACTGACTAGGGAAGGTATATATGGTATAAATCGGATTTGTCAACTCATCGGGTCAACTGAGTGACGACTCGCGCATGGTTGATACCTTGTTGATGAGTTGAACTATCCTTGTACCTTATGCCATATTTTAAGACATTTGTAAGAGTAGTTAAAAAGTCAAAATTAAAGTTACTCGTATTTTTGATTTGAGACTCTTGTGTGAGTGGAAACACTTAAGACATGTATACGTGTCTCTAACCCAAAAATCAATATATCTCAAATTAGACCATATGGTGTAGTGTTATTCGTACCTTCCAGCGATCAGAATCTTCTCATTGGATTATTCTATTAGCAAAAAGGTTGTTATCACCCTCTTTCTCTCCTTCTTCTTATTCAGGCAGAATTTTATGTCGCGCCATAATACCTTCGACATCTACCATTAATTAGTTCTCACCATGCATCAAATTTTTTTGGAACACCTCCTCAACCTCGACGTCGACCACGACCAATTTGTTTTCTTGGTGGCATTTATCGACCCTAGAATCGACTTTACTCTGGTAACCAAACTAGTGCATCATATATTATTATAAAGAAAGAAAATTAAGGGATAGTTGTGTTAGACCTAGAATTATTCCTGGGAATAACGATTATGAAAAAAGATAATTATTTAGACCCCTGTTTCCGGACTATAAATAAAAATTAGAGTTAAACTTGAACAAGTTCAACAAAAATAAATTTTAATAATCAATTTGCGGAATCTTAAATAGATTTGGGAAAAAACCCTAACTTGTGCAACAAGAAAGGATGAAAACAACCCAACCTGACTCAAACACTAATTTGTTATTTCCTAGCAAAGAGGTTATAGCTTGCTTATCTGCGTCATCATACCCACTGTGAAAAATATGCAGACTCCAACTTTTTGGCCTTATATTTTGATATATAGCTCTCATGTATATTTCCTTCGTTATCATAAGCTCTCCCCTGAGAAACAATGGCATAAAAACTTAGTGTTGAACTTTCATTATGTAAATGTGTGTCGTTCTCCTAGAAGACTAAAGCATACAGCTGACATCCTATTATGCATTCTACATGGACAACATCTTAAGATGTTATGCTTTAGAAGTCATCCAAAGAGTTTTGAAATAGGCAAGGCATGTCGAGATGAATGTTTTAGAGGTACTCATATATTAACTCTGAATCCTATTATATGCTTTTTACTCTTAGATTTCCTTCATAAAGACTAAGACACAAGAGACTTATGACGGAACGGTCAAGGATAACTTAACATGTGTAGAGGTCCATAAGCTTAGTTTAAGGGAACAACACACATTGTCGATTTAAAAGATGAGTTATTCCTTACCAGCAAATGCCACAAGAAAGGAACTCCTTCGGTCTTCTGAATCTGCTTCTTGATTTGGTCGATCGCTGTAATTCAAACCTTAAAATATAATACGCATGAGAAAGAAACAAAATATTCAAGGCTAAAAAAAGTGGATCTCATACCTATTCGGTATCGTCCAGTTTCCAACAAAACATGGTACAAAACTTCCTTAAATACACCAAGTTGTTCATCTGATGCCCCAATAATTTGATTTGAGTAAAGAAGAGTTATGTAGACGTTAAAAAAATAAAAAATCACTACCAAGTAACTAAGTAAGGAATAGTATAATGATACCTTGTAGTTATGGGTATCAAAATCTGGACCCAGCAATTGAAAGGCCTTTTCGTAATTTTTTTGCCCAAATTCAAACAAGCCTTCTGCAAGCTGAATATTATAACAAATAAGACAATATCCGTAAGTTTTCAACAACCTTCCTGCCTACACAGGTTTATCCTTGTAAAGACACTTTTCTTTTTATTCATTTTGAGTTTTAAATGTACTCCAAGATTACTTCCAAGTTGAGCTCTTCGGAAATTAAGAAACTAAGAGGCTAAGAACACGAGACTAACCTGGATTCCTTTCTGCTGGGATGGTTTCGTCTTCCTGGTCATTACAAAAACGACCCAAGCAAATATAGAAAAGGATGTTAGTCCAAGTTACCAAGAACTGAGGACCCAATTTCTTAAAATGAAGAGATAAGGGAAGTGTTTCTCTTACTTGGATTTCATATCGGTGAGTAGAGTTTCTGCTTCAACAATTTTGTTGGTGCTAGATAAGGCCCATAATATTAATATATCCTGATGCCACTGAATATCCCAGACAGACTGCAATTGTGCAGACCATTAACCAAAATTTAAATGTACCTTAATATTGGGATCGAGTTCTGTGTTTACATTCCAGTGATTCTCCAGAACACCAATGTGATCATCCATATGGTCGAAGTTCATATTTTTTTGCAGAAAAAATGTAATATAAACATGACCCTTAAGTGTATATATGACAACATAAATATGATCACTCATTTTTATACTGGAAATCTCACAGATACAACGACTTCTTCATCCACTTCATATATCATCAGAATGCATTTCGAATCATTAATCTAATGTAGTGGCCATCGACAATAAAACTAAAAACCTGAATAGAAATCAACTCACTTGGTTAGTAAGACAATGCACCAATTTCTTTAGGCGCTCCCCCATTAAACTAAGATGACTGCGTACATAAACCCGCATCAACAAACCTACAGCATTCAGATAGACCTGATTCCACAAAATAGGTGTCACTTACTGAGTGCAGCATACTTGTTCGATTTATTATTGATACTTGTATAATTACCTCTGTCCGTGAAGCGTCACTTTTTTCTAACTCTTTCCAGATATGGAGGTTATAAATATCCAGGACTTTGGAGATTGGAGAATAACCATCTAAATAACAAACGGCAACATGCCACCAACAGTGCGTCAACCTGAACATAAGATTAAACCATGTATAATGAATACAGTATCAATGAAAAGAAAATTCAAATTTCTTGCTAGGAAGATTGTGCTGATCGTACATAAATGATGAACAAGATTCCCACGAAGTTGAATTCTCCTCCATGAACTTTGTTGCCTCATTGAAGCGGCATTGAAATTGAAGAACATGGCAAAACTGCACGACGATGCGCACGTGTCATTTCACAGGCGAAGCAAATATAACTAGAGTTGTAATCTTACACAAGCAAGAGATTGGGTGTATGAGTATGCTTCATAGTTCTTGTCATATACTCTATAAAGATTTACAGGGATAGTATACAGGTGGAAATTCAACTTTTTGTTTTAAGCAAAACCCACAGGGGGCAAACATTGATCAATGAGTAAAAGGGAAATCGAAAATAGAGGTGGGCATATGACCCGCCCTCTGTTTGGAAATTCAACTGCTGACTTAGACATGAAACTTTTCAAGTGCATATACCACAGGAAAGTTTGACAGAGCTTTGACTTACACCATGTTGTGACCAGATGTCATCCTTATTGATGTCCAATCCCTTCCTTGCAGCTTTCCCAGCATCTGCCATTCTTCCAAGTTCTAATAAAGGAAAACAATAAATTCCTTGTATGTAGTCCTCTTTTTCATTTTGTGGTAAAACCTGTCACAAATCAGTACCAAACTCGTTCAATCAAAGGAAACTATATTCACAACAAAGAAATCCTTTAGATGGTTACCAACCTACTAAGTGAAGAACACATACATAAAAATTGCCACAGAAAAATAAATTGCAACGTTCGAATAAAGTTTCACTTGTTCATTCAAAAACATGAAGGTGCACACTACCAAAAAGTAGCCATTACCTGCTCAACAAGAGTCAAACACTTATCAGGTAGACCCATAAGAAAGCAGAGAATCTGTCCCCTTTTCAAAGATGCCAAGTCTTTAGGGAACTTTCTCAATAACTGCGAAAGCAAATACAACATTTCCAATAACGTGAGAAATTGAAATGCAAGTATAGCACCTTATGACGATCAAAGGGCCCGGGTAAACCAAAAATTGATATATGCCCAAAATTTAAATCCACTAAAGAACTACATTTAAAAAGTGCATGTACCTCTGAGTGCAGATTATATGCGAGTTCGTCATCCCTGTCTTTACCAACCAATCTAGAAACAGCATAATATACTTCCTTTTCATAAGATGTAGCCTTTTGCTGAACAAAAGGGTGAAATTTAAACTCCAGATCATAAAGAAAACAAAAAAAAAACTTGAATAGAGAGAAAATCTTACTAGTTGAGATTTAGCAGATGAGAGATGTAGTTGACCTTTTGACTGGTCAAGTGGATATGCAAAATAAGCGGCTAAAGTATTAGCAAGAACACAGGTTTTATCATGAGTTACTGCGTCAAGTATCACTGATGCTTTTCTCCCATGACTAAGAAACTATTAATTCAGTGAAAGAAAATCAGTCTCGGAAAAAAAAACTCGTGAAAAGATACAGAAGGTGTAGAAGAAGAACCAACCTCCGTATAGTAAGAATTAATGGCATCAATGCAAGCATTAGAGGAACTTCTAACAGGGTGACGCCATTTATCATTGATTATTATAGTTTCTTCTACTCTTTCCATTTTGTGTTAAGGTTCCTGTTGATGACTAGTTGGTGTTATATCTACTGATGTGAATCCGCTTTAATTTATACTTGACAGAGACGACTAGGTCCTAAAAACACTAGGCAACAATTAAAAGAACTTGTCATTTCCAAAAATCCTTATATATTGTTTCTCTCTGAAACCAAAAATTTGCAGCCTTTTGTTGAGAAAACTTTAAAAAATTCTTTATACTATAATATTGTGTGTCATGACTCTGTTGGAAGTGTTGGTGGTCTAGCTGTTGCCTGGGATAAGGATACTAAACTTAGAGTCATTCACATAGATAGCAATCAAATTAACTGTGGTGTCTGGGATGAAAGTTCCAAATCTGAATGGATCCTCACTTGTATGTATGGTAGTCCCTATAAGGACGTTAGGAAAGATAACTCCTGGAAACTAGTGAACCAAATGGGAGAAACTATGAACATACCTTGGTTAGTACTAGGTGACCTTAATGTTATTCTTAACAAAGATGAAAAAAGAGGAGGAAATCCATCCAATGGTGCTGATATTAGAAAATATTCTGCTATGTTTAATAATCTTGGCCTTAAAGACATAGGTTTCATTGGGTTTCCTTATAATTGGTCTAATCACCAAGAGGGAGACTGTCACATTGAAGAAAGACATGATAGAGGAATGGAAAATGGGAGATGGATTACCCAATTCCCAAATGCTAGTCTTAGACATCTAAACCACTCAGTGTCTGACCACTCTGCCATTCTTTTAGACTCTTCCATTCCCTGCCAAAATGGTTCTAAACCATTCAAATTCTTTGGTTTATACCAGGAAGAGCAGAAATGTAGATACATCATAAAATCTTCATAGGAGACTAACTTCAACTGCTACTGCCAAAATCTCAAGCCAATCTTATGATTATACTCAATCACGATAGAAACAGCAAGATCAGATCACACAACTACAAAGAAAATAGTTGGGTCTGGCTTCACAATCCCAATGAAGTCTTTAAGTCGTTAACCTACAGGGTTTCGTGAAAAACCTAAGGTTAAAGGAGAATCGACTCTAGCTTATACAACTAGTATCACACAGGAGGTGTGGGGATTAGATTTCCCAGTTGCTAGAGTTCTCCATTATATAGTCTCCAAATCAGGGTTTGCAATCTAAGTTACCTTGGTAACAAAGCATTCAATATTCACTGTTAGATGAAAACCTGATTAGATTCAAGCTAATATCTTTCAACCGTTAGATCCAACTTAGCTTGTTTTGCACACATGAAATATAACTTCATTTAGGTTTGAGTAACCGTACCTAAACGTGTACACTTAGTTGGTTCAACAATAGTTAACCAATGGTTAGCCATATGAGCACTTTCGTATCAATCTTATTCATCTTCACCATAACTAGTTCAAATGACTCAAATGAACTAGTTAGAGAGTTGTTCAATTGCTTAGATCTTATAGAAGTATACAAGACACAATCGAAGCAAAATCGGTTTTGATTCACTCGAATCGATTCATGAACATTATAGCCACGGTTTGCAAAGATTGCATTCCTTAATATATAAATGTTTTAGTTCATGAACAAACCAATTTTAGAAAGTAACCTACTTAAGTATGCATACGCGTACGCGTACTTAAGTAACCGGATTGAGTTTGTTTTTCACTTTCAAACAACAGCAGAAATTCACGGACGTGAACTTTCCGCCAGTATGCGTACGGGTACGCATACTTACCCGGATTTCCAACAACCACCAGTACGTGTACGGGTACGCATACTTTGGGTTCCCGGTTTTGGACTTTTACACAAATGTGAGAACACACCATGTTTATATCCAAAGATGGTTACATGTTCTAAATTCTCATTTCAATCATTGAAACTTTCTTAGAGGATGCTATATAGTTGTTATTCACAAACTATTTTTCATCAAAGCAATTTTCAAGTAATTGAAATAATCAACATGACTTTCGTCACGAATAAAGATGAACTTGGCCAAAGCGAAAGCTTACCAACACATATTTCGAGAAATAGATAAGCGAGATAAACTCGGCTCGAAATAGCAAATGTGTATAATCGAAGTCTATATAGCAATACGACTTTTGTCTCAAGATAGGAGATAGAATAGATAGACTTTTGAGTGATAGATAAGTTCAAGTCTCCACATACCTTTTTGTCGATAAAGTTCCACAAGTTCCTTGAGTAGTTCTTCGTCTTTGCAGGACGAACGTCGTTGAGTCCAGAGCTCAACTACACTTACTATCCTAGTCCGAGACTTAGCTATAAGTAGACTAGAAATCAATACTTATAGTTTTGGCAACTAAACTTGACAAACAAGCTTGAGATAGCAACGCTTGAGAGTTCGACCTAGCAGTGCTCTAACACATTCTTATTGGCTCAAACTAGTAACCAAGAACCGTCATTAAAGAGTATATAAACCTTCAAAGAGGAGATAAAACCACCAAAATAGTGTAGATAACTAAAAAACATGATAACAACAAAACTAAACTTACTAACTAACCTAGAAAACAATAAAATAAATAAAGAATAAAGAAACATGCTAGAATCTAGACAAAAACAGACTATCTGACTAAAAAAATAGTTGCTAGAGATGTTTTGTTGGGGAAGAAGAAGAGGTGGGATAGAGGTGAGAGACGAAGGGAAAAAATACTTGAAGGTCCATACTGTTTTGAAAATGTGAAATAGGGAAAACCTAATAAATTAGCCAATCGTCACCGAAATCCAATGGTTTTGGTTTTCCCACCGAGTCAGCCAACATTCTTTTCAACCTAAATAGAAGGACAAGCGTGTCTGTCCTTGTATATTTCTTAAGTTTTGAATTTCTTTTACCAAGTTTACCCCTCCAAGAAAGTTTGTAACCAAGCATAGTTAGGTTTTATATTTGGGTTAGGAGAATTTGAGAAACCGATTGGAAGAAGAGTAATGTGTGGAGATGTTTCTGGCCATGTTTTTCTCTCAATTCAAAGTTCACTACCGATTGTTTTTTCTCTCAGTTTGGGTTAGGAGAAGTGGGTGGGTTAAACACCCTCCGGAGTAGAAATGGATAGAGAATGCGTCATTCAGTTATTTGTTCTCGTGGCCTTGTATAGAGGAAGACCAGAGATGAGTTTTAATTTCATTCATTCCAAACCCTAATCGTACTGTACATGTATCGGTAAATTAATGTTTTTGAAACTTAAATTCACCTGCTCTGTGTAATCTAGTTATGTTTGTTTAGCTTTAATTAAGCTATAAGAGATCCAAAACACTAAATTAGTAATGCCTTAAACCCAATTAGATTATAAAATTTGCATTTGTAATTTTAGAAGTAGGTGATTAAATGTATACAGTCAGTGGGTAATGAAGATAGATTATGTTATGCTCCTTCGAGGAAGACTCAAATTCCAAATTAACAGTATTGGTAATTTAACAATTGTTTTTGTTTTGTCAGGTAAGGTTTTAAACTAATTTTGGGATTTTTATTTAGTTTTTTTTTTTTTTTTTTGTTATTGGTTGGCTTTTTAATGAGTTTAGTGTTTATTGACCTGATTCTTTGGTTCTTTTGTTTTTGATTTTTTTTAAGGAAAGGACTTCGTCTAAATCGAAGTATAATTGCAACAAAATTATAAGTTGGGAATTTGCATATGAGAATGTTTACTGTTAGTTGTATTGAGTTTTATTTTATTTTATTTTCTTTTTTCTATTGGTTACTTAATTTTTAACTTATTGTTGTAGCCGAAACCCGAAAATGGAGAATGGTGTGGATAAGAAGGGCAAATCCTTGATTGATGATCCATGCTTGAACATATTTCCCAGATGACCCGCTCTCTGAAAATATTGCCAAACACTAGAAAGCAAATGAGGCAGAGGCTGTCGAAACAGGTAGGGTTAAGATTATCTTTATGAGTTATGCTCGTGTCATATTTCATTGATATCACATAACCAACAAATTATTGTAACTTGTGGATGTATTATTGATGAGAAAAAGATGAAATGGTGGCACTTTATTTATATTTTTTTTCCTTTTTAAAAACTTATTGCAAGAGATTAGAGATTATTTGATCATGAAAATCACTAAGTATTCTTTTTGAATGGCCTGACAAGTTTAGATGAATGTTTTTGCTACATTTCCCTTTCTAACTCCTCTTTTTGTGTCCTTGCGGCAAAGGAATGGACGAACCTATATGCCAGTGGAGCTTGATGGAATTAGTATAGCATGTTAACCACCAGCCAGATAACATTTTCTGTAATGGTGTAAGCCTAGATGATGTCCAATATCTTTATATCATACTTGGACAACCAATACTCATTATCCTGTGGCTATAACTAGCTCCCGGTCTCCTTGGTAACCTAAAATTATGTTTCTTATTTGAATTGTTGGTATTATAGCTAAGCAAATAATCCACTTTGGGAAAGATAGCATGGTTGGGTTTGATTAATGTCATGATCACAAACATCTTCTTTACCTACAGGAGTATCTACTCAAAGAAAGTTATGATTATATTCTCTTTATACTTGTATGATTATCTTGTAAGCGTGAATCATACTTTCATGTGAAACACCTTTCTTAACTCCTATGTTTTTTTTGCCGCAGACTGACATGGAAAGTATCAATCTCTATGCCTACATTTCAATCATTGCACTTTTCCCTGTCTTCTACTGGCTATTCCCGTGAGTTTGAGCTTCTAGGGAGGGGACCTACACCAGAGTCCCTATGTCACGTAATGCTTCGTGTAGGTGATCTTGACCATGCCATAAATTACTATGAGAATGTAAGGTTTGTTCGTTAAGGACATGCTACCACTTTGAAGTTATGGTTTGTACTCGAGTAGATATTTTGTTGCCCTTTTTTGCACTGTCTAAAAATGGTTACGTTATTCCCCCCCCCCCCCCCAAATCTGCAGGCTTTTGGCATGGAGCTACTCAAGAAAAGAGATAATGCAGAGTACAAGGTAACTTGAGATTCAAATCTATCTACTTAGGAAAAGAGATAATCCAGGCTTTCAAAATGATTAATGCATGTATGGTCTTCTTTGTTGACTGATCAATACTTTCAGTGTGACCAAAAGATGTTAAATTATTATTTTTGATTGCCTTATAGGTTCTCTAACGTGTTTAGGGTGGCATAAAATTTCCTTAAACATGTTCATGTTTAGATGCATTTCAGTATGATAATTTAGAATAATAATATGCTAATCCTGATGATTTTGAAGCTATTAACCAAGTCGTTGCATTTGTTCATCATCAGCTAACTTGTCTTCTTTGGTTTCTCTCCTGTTTAAGATTAATTGTTCTTTCTTTCTGTCTTTCTATAACTTGGATTTACACTTATGTCATTCATTGTATACGTCATGTAGGTGCTACATGGTGTTCTTTTCACGTCATTGTTGGACTGATATTCTATTTTTCTGATGATTTCAGTATACCCAGTTTTTCAGTCGGTCCTAAAAATATATTGGGTACCTCTTTTACACGATCACATAATATAAACTGGGTACTGATTTAACAACATCACATAATATAAATTGGTTATCTTTTTAATACGGTCGCATAATATAAATTGGGCATCCTTTTAACAGATCGCATAATATAAGTTGGGTACCTTTTTAAAAAGGTCGAATAATATTACTTGGGTACCTCACTAGCAAGGTCAGTGTAATATAAGGAACTCTACATCAGAACGTGAAACGGTTAAATGAGATGCTGATTATGAAAATTTGTAAGAATAAGCTAATACTACCCCAAGGAATAAGGTCTCACAGAGGTAAGAACTGAGTCGTTTATTTTACACGATAGAAACCCAAATTTTTAATATGCTATTATGCATTTGATTGCCAATATTTGGCCGCACCATCCTGATTAACGCTGCTGCTCTTGTCTACATTTTCATAATTTACATCGACTTTGCATACTAAACTGTTTTATCTACTATTGAATTGTGGGTCACTCCCTTTAATTTGTTTCGTTTTTCCACAGAGTATGAAGCGAGGTTGAGGCAGTAAGCTTGGGAAGAGCTTACGGATAGGAGGTTGAGCAAAAGTTGATATTTTTGCTTCTATCTCTTATATGTATATATCCCGGGGTTGCTGGTTAGTTAGATTTACATGTCTGATTATTTCTCGTCATTAGTAAATGTACTGCCCATGTTTTCGTTGGGTGTAGTTACTGTTTTTCATTTGCGACATAATGATATGTCTATTTAAGCTTATGGAAGGGTTGAGGTCTGCCTAAAATGGAGAAATTATGATTTTTATGTTTAGTTAGTCATTTTTTTCTCAGTACTTTCTTGTACAGTACCAGATTTGTGAATCCATTCCTTTTCTTTTTGAAATGTACATACTTGGTGTAGTTGGTAATAAATATCAGTTTCCAGTCTTATATTTTCATTGCCAATATAAAAATATCCAATTTTGACAAGTCTTCCATATGCTTTTATGAATTTATATTGGTATGCCCACCTTCTATATTAACTTGGGACTCATTTAGTTTAAGCTAGAATTGTATCTACCATTTTCGACGCGAGAAGACGAAGCCATGTCATGTGTCATTCAAAAAGAAGCCTCCTCTTTACAAACACCGGGGATTAACAAACTTGGCCAACAAACTTTGTCAACAATGAAGGGCATAACGCGCTATATTGATGAAAGAGATGGTTGATGTTACAGCTTTTTAGAACAAATATACCAATCATTTAATAGAATGGAACTGTTACAGACTTGGTTGAATCATTTTCCAACATGTAAGCAGCAATCAATTCACAAAGTATCAATCGTTAATTCCCAAATTGAATTGCTAGCAAATTTATTTATATTATTTATATAAATATTTTTCTATTACTGCTTAAATTGCAAATAAAAGTAATGTGAAGAACTAAGCGCATTTTGAACTTCAAAATAAATTGAGATGTATTGTAAAAGTTCAATCTCATACGAGTCCAAACAATATCATAAACGACATCGACAAGAAAAAGAAAAAACAAAGGCTAACAGAGAATCCAAAATTGATTGTTTACAGATTTAATGATAAACATAATCACCAGTCTTGCCAGCCAAACTTCAATTCCTACAATATTTGCTTGCCTTTAGCACGTCAAGATCATGATCATCTTCAAACAGGATGAACTCATGGCGTTTGTGCATTTGTCCAACTGCATCATCACCGGCTTTGCTAATCCATGGACCCCTCAAAATGAAGCTAAATGGTTCTCTTCAATTGCATCATACCAGCTACTATCATTTCGCTTGTTGGACTACTTACACTTTCACATATAGCCTAGTATGTTGGATCGTTTGAGTGTGTGAATGAGGTACCGGTGTCAAAAATGGCAGTAAAATCCAAAAGGTCACTTAGATTTTTTCCCACACTAAATTCATAATATGCCTGGGAATTAGTTCTATGTAAACAAAATACGGAACTATTCATTTAATGTATAAAACTAGAGAAATCGAGAAACATGAAGGTTACTCACTGCGAGAGAATGAATGGAGTTTCATCATGGTGTGAGCTGCCTTTGTCCCCAGGTTCCATAACATGTCACAAGGTTCCGAGCACAGCTAGTACAGACTCCTTTCTTTACTGCCTGCACAGAATCAAATAGCTTAGGACAAAATAGTCCCGTAGGTACACAAAGACAAAAGTTGAAGGGAACATCTAAACTGTCATCCTTCTTCCTAATCCTTGTCTTTCAATCTTATGATGTACATCAACAGAACTTCAATACATTCCAATTATTTGACAACACTTCCTAAGCCCAAACTGAGATTACACTATGATTTGATCAAAATTTCAGCTAACCTTTGCTATTCCATCATAATTGCCTGGCAATAGATCTGAAGTTGCTTCTTTATCTTGATCCGGAGTCAAAGCAACTGACGATTCAGACTTTAGTGCAATCCATCTTTCACTTTTATTAACAACTTGCAATTCATGGCCTACTGTATCTAGCATAACCTGAAGCAAGTGAACCGGCACATATGTAACACATTCAACACACTCAATAATCCATTTTGAATACTCATTCATAGAATCACTACAACAAAAATCACAACAGTTGATTAAAAAGTATCCAATTCAGATCAACAACATCCCAAAAAAAAAAAAAAACTTACGGCACATAGCTTCTTAGTACTCTTAACAGCCATCTTAAAATCCTCCAAAGTCTCCTGATGATACTCAATATCACCCCATGATAAACTCAAACCGAATCTACTTAAGCAAAGCAATTTCAGTTGGAACTAAGTTGGAACTATATACATGGAAAATTACTTAGAGCTGTAGAGTCGAGATTTAATGCTAATGATTAGTTTTGATAATTATGATTGATTGAAATTAAATTATTAGTGGTAAATTAATAGAAAAATCATATTTATGTGAGAGAGTTGGAATTTTTGAGAGGAAGAAGAAGAAGTGAAAAAAAAACTTAGGTTTTGAGATTTTAGTGATTAGAAGTTACCAAAATGTGTGATTCAAATTAGATTAACAGATATATTTGTGGACGATGTTTAATCTCCATTTTATAAGTTGGATTCTTACAAAATTGAATTTTTACTAACTTTTTCGGATGTTCAGTGCTAGGATTGGCTATCAAATTACTATCCAAATCTTGTTGGGAAGAACCGTTCGGTTGATATTTCTAAAGGAAAACTTAAGTGTATGATTTTTTTTTTTTTACCCTAGGTAGATAACTAAGTTATCAGTTTTTGTATTCACCCTACCTATTGGATTCTCCACTACTAGGACACCCATTATAAACCAATTCTAACCCAAGCCCAACACGGATTGTTGGAGAGCTAACCCAATTTTAAGCCCTAGCCCCAAAAGAGCACAATGATTTCCACACAATTGCCGCCATTTCCAACATCACAAACCAGCAGCAACAATCAAACGCAGCATATCTGAATCATTGCCTTGATCTTGGAGTGTGTTTGTTGTTGTGGTAGTATATGCCAAACAATGTTGAATTATACCTTTGATAATCGATCAATATTTGGGTTATACCTAAGAGGTGGTCGAAAACCTAACCATACCCTAGTGGGTAAAAATGTAGTTTGGGAGTATGTCCATTATGATAAATTATCTTGTAGGATAGAGCAAGAGAGAGGAGAGCACACGCGGAAGCAATAAAACGACTACATTGATAATCAATTTCGGTGTACAATTCTTATGGCTCAATAGCCTACTTATAGTCTCACAAACTTAACGATCACTCAAAGCACTTTCCTAACAAAGATCAAACTCTGACAAAGAAACTTGACTAACATAAACCAAACTCTAAAATAGAACGCTTCTGGAACATTTAAAACTCTAAACAAAGAAACTCCAAAAACAAATTCCTAGTATAACTTCGACTCATGTGAATAAGTCTCAGTTAACTATTTCCAACAGCCTCCCTTAAACTGATACTTACTTAAGAAAACATTCTCAAAAACTTTTGTAACCGACAAACGGTTTACTCTTCAACACACTCCCCGGTATGTTAACTTACTTTTCATTACCTTAATTTCTTAAACGTTTCTTCCAAACGCGAAACCAAGTTCTTTTCCTTTATCACCTACTTCACTTGTAGGATTTTTCATCACCGAGGATGGTTGCTCGTCTTCTTCTTTATCTTCTCTTCACATGTTACTGACGCAAGAGTCACAACCGACAGTTAGTGATGTCTGTTACAACTGATCTTTTCACAGTTCACAAACCTTTCTTCTCTTCTCAAGTACACATGTTTCGTTACTTCTTCACGATCACAACCTTGTGACGTCTCTTCCACAACTCATAGGTTCACAAACCTATCGTACGCCTTACTACATCACTAATGGACGGAATGCTTCCATTGATGGACGTAAGGTATGTTGCTCCAAGACTTGTTGATTGTCAAGCCGGGTCTTCTCCAAGGGCTAAGACGTGAGTTCTAAAAAAAAAAAAAAAAAGTTTTGTGGCAGAGCATTGGTTGATTTTAGAAAATGAAAAATCTTTGGGATATTGTGGTTGTGTTTGAAGGGTTAGGTCATGAATTCAAAGTCAAAGAAGGATCAAAGTATTTCAGTCGAGAAAGAGGGATTGGTATAATTTGATGAAGTTGAATTCGAATTCAGAGACTTAGAAGGACAAGGAATCTTGGGTGGTAAAGAAATTTGTGGTGATTCGGGGGTATTACAAGACTGTTGATAAGAGGTTGATCGTTGTGAATTCGAATTATGCACAGCGTAGTATGATGTCAGAAGTGTGGTTGAAGAGTTTGTGGCAGAAACTTGGAATACCGACAAAGTGTGGCAGACTTTGTAAAGAAAGGTTATAGCTTGTGGCAGAAGCGTGACAACAAGATTGTGAGAGAATCTTGAAAAACAAAGAAATGTGAAGATTTCGTAACAAAAGCGTGACTGGATCAAAGAAGAAAAAAATCCTACTTGTAGGTGATTAAAGAAGATTATGTGTGCGTAGTAAGGCGTACGATAGGTTTGTGAACCTATGAGTTGTGGAAGAGATGTCACAAGGTTATGATCGTGAAGAAGTAAGGAAACATGTGTACTTGAGAAGAGAAGAAAGGTTTGTGAACTGTGAAAAGATCAGTTGTAACAGACATCACCAACTGTCGATTGTGACTCTTGCGTCTGTAACATGTGAAGAGAAGATAAAGAAGAAGATGAGCAACCATGCTCGGTGATAACATCTCCATCTTCTATGAGCTCAAACCACTGATCAATCCTTACTTTGATTTACTGTCATCAAACCATGAATACAGTAATCCTTCTTCAGGTTGTTTTCTTGTACAGAAAACAAATCAACGTCATAAACAAACCCATTCATCACTGCCCAACTACGAATCTCCGCATTCCTCTTAACCTTGTTAGGGTATCAGCGTCACCAACTTCTAAACACAAGCTATCCTTCGCAAACAGTCCCGTTCATCTGCTGACTGTATTCTTCTTTACATATGGCAGCGACAACCACTTTCTTCTCTGAATTCCCATGTCCATCAGGAACATCACATACTCGTTCTTCTATAACTGCATCAACCTCAATTCCATCTCACCAAAATAGCAGTCAACAAGCTCTTCTCTGTAATCAACCGCAACCAATTTTCTTTATTCACTTTCCTTGCAAATCCAGATCTCTTGGAACGCTATTCCATCAATCAACAATGACCTTCTGTTCGCAAGATTGGCTTCAAAAGAAACCTAGTTTCGCACGTACCTCAGCTTTGACCTAGATTCCTTTTTTTTTTTTTTTTTTTTTTTTAAACACCATAACGAGAACCAAAGACTAATAAGTAATAACCATGAACTTTCTACTGAACCAAAAGATTTCTTCAATTATCCCTCCCTCTCCTCTCTCTTCCTCTCACCTTGCTCTGATACCAAATGTAGGATCGAGCAAGAGAGAGGAGAGCACACGCGGAAGCAATAAAATGACTACATTGATAATCAATTTCGGTGTACAATTCTTATGGCTCAATAGCCTACTTATAGTCTCACAAACTTGACAATCACTCAAAGCACTTTCCTAACAAAGATCAAACTTTAACAAAGACACTTACCTAACATAAACCAAACTCTAAAATAGAACTCTTCTGGAACATTCAAAACTCTAAACAAAGAAACTCCAAAAACAAATTCCTAGTATAACCTCGACTCATGTGAGTAAGTCTCAGTTAACTATTTCCAACATATCTTGATCTGTATAGTCGCCTCATCCTTACTGAGCTAACTAGGGCATATATCCATCGAATAACAACACCAGCTATGTCAGACATGAGGCACCAACTGATATGACTTGCTTGGCAGTTATACATCCAAAACCAATAAACACACTGAACAAGGTCCTACTAACCTTGGGGCGGAAAGGGTCCACCAACTAAGGTGTGAGAGTCAATTTTCGGTGTGTCCTAAAAGTACTCTAGGTCTGTCTAGAACTATTGAAAACAGAAACCAAAAATCTACATGACAACTGGTGGAGCAACGAATTTTATGCAATGTGAAACAAGACCTCTGTCCAATATTCTTAAGCATCAAGTGGAACTGCTCTTTAATCTTCTTTCTAAAAGTGCTAATGAACGATCTGGCTGATAACTAAATACAAAAATTATAGCCTAACTTCATTTTAATAATGAAGAACAACATTAAGTTCGATTGTCCTATTTTATTGCTCGAATAAGCCATACCTAAGTTCGGAAGTTAGAGGGTGACGTTTAGCTGATAATCTGTGAGTTGAACCTAGGTCTAAGTTTTGTAAATGATAAAAAACTATAAAAATTTAAAAATAAAGAAAATAAAAAATAAAATTTATAAAAATTTAAAGAATAGGGACATTAATGTTATTATTAAAATTCCTTGTATAGGGTGATTTGTTATACCTCCTAGTGATCTTATTTTGTCACTATTATTATGTATGACCCGAAATAGAAGTTTATAGAATGATGTGGCTCCTACATTTGGAGTTGATATAGAACGAGCATATTGACAGGGCCACTTTGTGTTATATACAGGTCCGTAATTTGATTGACTATATTCTACTTGTACGGGCCATAAAGTAAGAATTTTAAGAAATCAAAAAGGGGATTTGACCTTTTCTGTCACAATGTTATGGGATACAGGGCCAGTTCCACCACCACTCGGCCACCCGCCACCATCGCTAATTGGAATACTTAGTACTGATTTTGTTGGTGTTTTCTTTTGAGAATAGTGGAAATTTATAAAGTTAAGGTTTTCTGGTTTGTTTGTTTAAAAAGTATGTGATGAAGAAAAGGTTGTCTCATAAATAATTCTGGTGGTGCTATTATGTGTTGACTCAAGATGCGGGAAGCATCAATAACTCTATTTAGATGTGATTCTTTTTTCCAATTCACCTTTTGCTATTTTAATCTTTTTCACTAAATAAAATTCCGGCTAAATGGTGATGGTGGGTTTTTGGGGTTAACAATGAATCTTACGGATGAAAATATAAACAATGGATTCAGTGTTCGTCGCCTTGATCAGTGATAAAATTTTGGAGTCCAATTAAAATGTTACTGATCAACTGAAGGTTGATATATATTTTTTTATAGAAACGAATCAAGACTTATATTTTTCCTTCATTAAATGACCCTTTTGAAATTTGGGATAAAGCTACGGCCCCCTATCATCCAATTACTAGATGATCAACTAAGAGATCACAAGACGAGGTTGAAATTGAAGTGAACTATTTTTCTCTAAGTGAGATTGGTCTGGATGAGCTCTGTTTTGGTGGAATTAAAGTTTGCGGGCATCCAACTAAAAACTAATTGATAATGAGTGAATAGGCCCTAAAGACTATAAATTGCAGGATATTAGATAACCCAGATAATAATATGGGATTAAAACTAATAGTCTCAACACGCTTCCTCACGTGTAGCCTTGTTGGGTCTAACACGTGGGCAATAGATCGGGTGACGCAGAGTAAAGGAGCGGTCAAGGTCAAAAGACTCATCGTAAATAGCATACTCTGATACCATGTTAGAATATGGGCATCCAACTCAAAATCAATTGGCAACGAGTGGAGTGGTCGTAAGAATTATAAACCGCTTGCTCTTAGGTACGCCACACAATGTGGGACTAATAATCTCAACACGCCCCCTCACGTGTAGCCTCATTGGGTCTAACACGTGGACAATAAATAAATCTAGTGACGCGAAGTAAAGGTACGGTCAAACGACTCGACACAAAATAACCTGCTCTGATACTATGTTAAACTTTGTGGGCATCCAACTCAAAACCAATTGGCAATGAGTGGAGAGGCCCTAGAGATTATAAACCACAGGATTTTAGATAATCCACACAATATATGGGTCTAAGACTAATAGTCTTCAATTGGTTTGGGTAAGAATTCTAGGGCATACCTAATAGTGACAAAATATGATAAAAAATTGGTAAAACTCATCACTTTTATCAAGCGTATTTTAATAATGACAAATAATTTTCTTATTATTTTATATTTATTATTTTTTAAAAAGATTGAAAATTAATTTTCTATTTTGGTTTGTTTAATTCTTTATTGACAAAACCTTGACCTAGTTCTGCCCACAAATTACCAGCGGAACCAATTTTTTTATAAAACATATTTAGATTTGGCTGACAACTAATCAGCCGAATCTATAAGTATTCTTCATATACGAAGAACACCCAAGGTTCGGCAAATAATTGGTAAACCGAACCTAGGTATGTGTAGAAAAAATAGGTTTGGCTAACAAGTTATCAACCGATTTTCGCTCTCTAACTGCTGAACTTAGATTCGGCTGATTTGAGCAAAGAAAATAGGACAACGGAATTTAATGTTGATCATCATAAAGTGAAGTTTGACTACTATTTTCGTGTTTAATGTTAGAAGAACAATGATCAGTTCCATTTGGAGTCCGACTTTGTGCACTTGTGGGTGCACATCCTCCCCTCTTCATTCACGGGATTTAACAAAGGTATTCACCATTTTAAAAATATATTTGTTTCATAATTTTATTGAGAAAAAATAAAGTTACTAGTCCCGAAGTTATTTATTTTCTCTTTTTTCGGTTTTCTTCTTCCATCTTTCAATACTTATCTGTTTCTGTATCTTCAAAATTTCTTAATCCTTCTAATTGAAATTAAAATTCTCCATAACAACAATCTAGACCTTCTACGCTGAATAAAACTCATGGAGAAGCCTAAATTTAAACTCCTACCCAACTGTAATTTTCTTATCTATGAGTTTTCTCCATACACCTCTTTGTTAGATCTTGTGAATTATCATATTGGTATTGCACCCAACTGTTTGATGAAATTCCTATAAGAAATTTGAAAGCTTGGAAGACTATGATCCTTGATTAATCAAAGGTTAAGGATTATGTTAAATTGCAGTTGTTATAAAATGCACGAAGAATGAACTGTGTGGGATAAATTCACTTTTCCCTGATATTGTTAAGGCCCTATTGTTAAAGTATGCGTGAAGTGAGAAGATTTGTAATGGTCTTGGACAGGTTCATTGTTTAGTTATTGTGTATGGGTTGAATCAGAATTTTGTTGTTGGATCTCTGAACAATTGATATATATATGTTATTTTTGATTTGATGGATGGTGGAGTAATCACTTTTAATGAGATTGAATGTAAGTAGGAATCCGTGGAATTATAAAAGCTACGAGATGCAAAGTAGCATGCAAAATTTTTGAATCATGTTAAGCATGATACTTATGATATTTCATCGTTTGGTGATAAAGAAATTGAAAACAGACACAGAGAGAAGAAGAGACATTAAAACAGGCATTGTAATTTCGATTAAAAAAGACCAAAATAATAATAATAAAAAGTTCCGTCAATTAATGAACCCATTAAGCGAGGGGGAATGTGCACCGAGGTTAATTTTTCTGGACTCTTCCATTTGATACTTAATTTTTCTGGACGATGAGATTGTAATCGGGTTAGCATTTAGTTGGGTAGAGAAGAGAGAAGCAAAGAACCAATTAAACAAATAACTAAAAAAAATTAATTAATTAAAAAATGAATAATAACATTAAAGTAATATAAAATAAAAAAGTAAACAAATTAAATTAATCAAGGTAACTAACCATAGGATACAGCTTATCACCTTACAATAGTTAGGGTTATAACTTTGTATGCCTCAAAATAGGATTCAATGAATAGTGTCGTACTTGGGCTCAAAATCTCATTTCTGTCTTTACGCCTGTTGCTGTTGGACAATTTGTGTTGTAGCTTCTGAGTTTATGTTGAAGTTTTCAGTGTTGTATCGTATCGCTTGATGTTATAATTGTACCACGTGATGTGTGATTGGAAATGTGCGCGATTGGCTTGGACAATAAAATTCACAGAAGTGTGCACAACTCTGTTGCTTCTCATCTGTTTTTTATGTCAAAGAAGTTATTTATTTCTGACTTGCCCATAACGAGTGCTAAAACATTTCACTATTACAAGAAGAGTGGTGGTGAAACAATGGATCACAACCTAATGCCTCCAGGTTTAAAACTCTCCTAGGGCATCATAGCAGTTGGACCAACATATACTTACAGTATATTAAACATTACAGGTTAGAACTGCAGAAAGATCCTATAACCGGCTCCGAAATGGTATACCTTGTATACAATGTTGGTTGGAGGCCCTTCCAAGCGAATGTAATCATGCATGGAATAACCATCATACGCCATATTACAAGTAAGAACTGCAGAAAGATCCTATAATCAACCGGCTCGGATATGGTATGCAACATTGGTTGGAGCCCCTTCCAAGCGGATGTAATCGTACATGAACCCATCAAACGCCATTGTAGTTCTTGTTTGTGTTAGGAATATTGTGTTTTCGCCTTGGAGAAGTAGGTTCCCTGGTACATCAACTGTATATAACCAGTACAATCCATGAATTCCATGTCTTGCCACTGCATTGTCTCTTCCTATTCTTCCAGTTGTGAAGAGAGGCCTTACTGCTTTCTTGTCATTGACCCGAACCTATTATACATTGATATATAATTTAGCACCCCGAAGAAAACATTAAATCAGGCTTAAAACTATATCAAAAGATCCTTTGAATTGGGATATGGTATACCTGTAATTCAGCGTAAGTAGCAGAAGCAAATGCTATTCGCAGTTTATAAGTTCCTGTTGGTAAGACTTTGTCGATTTTGAATACAATGCTCCATGTTGTTGGAACAAGTATGTTACCTTGTTTCCTGCACCGTGGAGAAAATCAAAAGATACATGACGTCAATATTAGTATCTGAAACCAGGCCAGTTTACTTTACAAGGTGATGCAGAAGAAGGTTTTATCACTAATTTTCACAAAATGGTTTAAGGCTAGCATTTTTAGAATGCAATCATAAAGAATAGTCAAACCTTGGCACATGTGCATAGAACCAATCTCTCTGGTGCTGGCTAACGCCAATGGTAAAAACGAGATCTCTAGTTGGATACATTTCTGAGTATCGCTCCCATATTCCGTACTGTCGGAACCTGTGGTTAGAAAGATACGATGTTCATCATTAAATGTTTATCTGATAAGACATTATCGTCTGGTAGGAAGTAGAGACTTACCAGTCTTCACGGTCAACATAGAGTTTGTTGACGTATTTTTTATTAGGTTCAGGTACATGGAATTCAGCTGCAGATCTATCGGAAAAACCTATCTCCCACAACGTAGGACCATCTCTTGGAGGTTCATATACAAGCTTACCCAAATTCTGATTAGATCCTGTAACATGTCACACTTTACCCTACTATTAAGATGTCTAAGAACTTGAGAATATGACCGAATATGCTTAAAAAGAAATCAGAAAAATTTAAACCTGGAGATATTCGAATATTAATATTGTGCTTAAAGTCTCCAATAAAACCAGGAACCCATGCAAAAAGATTATATTCTCCCGCACGAACATTGGGGATCGAAAATGATCCGTCCATGTTGGCTTTAGTCCAAAACTGATAGCCCTGGAATAAATTACACGGACGAATTATACTACATTTCATCAATTAACAAGGTGTCAACTAAAAGGTTAATAAGACCAGAAAGTATAAATAACCTTGCAATCTCTTTGCCAAGATCCAGCATCTCCTGGGGGAGCCAAACCAACATAAGCAGCATTCCCGGCGATGTCAAGCCTATTAATATACCTGATGGGAAAATTCTTGAAAAGTTGATTAATCAAGTTTAGCTTGGCTACACTTGAAAAGATTAAAATAAGTGATGAAACGAAACACACCTATCTCGGACTAACAAGGTTCCTGTAACAGTACCCCGTTGATCTGAGGCAGGAAAGTCAGCCGAAGCAGGGAAACTATAAGGCCAACTTTTGACTTCCTTCGCCAACTAAAAGAAAAAAATTAGAGTTGAAAGTTTAAATATTAGATGCAGATCAAATAAGAAAAAGTTCTTTGGTAAAACACGAAGAGATGATTTTATGTTTCTACATCTACTTTTGCCAAGGATATCCCTACAATCCTCAGTCTCAGAGTCCATGTATTTAATAGGTCAGATCCTTTAACTCAACAGCTTTAAACATTGTTAGTAATGCTAATATATATAGTGTGGATTGCCTTTTTGTCCAACCAGAAGTAATTGAGTGCACCTGGCTTGCCCCTGCTACCGATGAAGTAATGATAAATACTGATGGGTCTAAGTCTGATGAAGCTGGTAGTTTTGGAGCTATTATTAGAGATCATACTGCTGAGGTTTTAAGTGCTGCTAGTGGTGATAGCCCCCCTATTTCTGTGCTAGCTCATGAGTTGCAAGGGATATAAGATGTCTCTCAAATTATCTAAGTTGAAAGTTCACATTGCCACTGATTCTATGGCAGTTTTTAACCTGCTAACTAATCCTGAGCCTGAGCCACCTTGGAATGTGATACAGATTTGGAGAAGAATTAAGGAGCTGCGCAAGAAATTTATCTCATGGAAAATTACTCATTGTTATAGAGAGACCAATAGAGCTGCTGATTTCTTAGCAGGGATGTATCCTGGAGGAACTTGGGTGGAGATTCGACACGATGATTTCTCTCCTGACTTTAGAGAAATCCTAGCTGCTGACAAGGCTCAACAAGTTTATCACAAAAGAAGAAGAAGATAGATAGTTTTTTTTTTTTTTTTTTTTTTCCTTTTCTGTCTGTTTTCTTTTGGTTTGGGTCTCCTTAACCCAATGGGCTATGTCAAAATTAAAATAAATAAATATATAGTGTGGAGAAAGGCAAGGGTGAAACCTGAGCTTTTGCATCCACCCAGAGTGCTCTATAGAGATCCTTTTCTGTTTCGGGAACTGAGTTAACATAGACGAAAACAGGGCCAAAAACTTTTTTCCATGGTTCTTCATTTTGGAATTTCGGGGATAGCTCCTCTCCAGTGTAATGGCTACTAAAGAATATCTGAATAAGAACATACCACGAAGCCAGGTCAGAACATTTTGGATCCATGTAATGGCTACATTGTTGAAATTAACCATACTCTCGAAATCCTCCCAAATACCAGGAATTTTGGAGTGGCTAGTAGACTGAGATATATGATTGAGATAGAGGAAGAGGTGAGATGCTTACAGAGAGACTTGCAGGGCCTGTATGGGATGTGAGTTCCTGTTTGTGAGGGCCACCAACAAGGAACTCATTGCTGGCTGTTATAATCCAAAATCCTATGCGTGGATTGGCACTAATCCATCCATGTACCCCCGTGTCTTTATTCTCCACTGAATACTGGTACTTATCATCTACCTGCACCACAAAAATCAAACATAGATTCCTAATCAACGTCATGCATGTTCTCTTGTTTTAAGTTAGATTCAACAAATACTGTAATAAATAGAAAAAAATGTGTATGCCTGCGTGGTGTGTCTAGTTTCTTACCTCTCCTTTATGAGATGGATTGACTGGATTTATCAACAGAACTGCTTCTGGATAGGCTAGAGGTTTCCCTTGAAGACGATCTTGTAACGTGGGCATCTCTCTTTGCCTTGTATCGGTTATGGTCATGTGGTGAAACCTAGCAATTTTAGAGTGCAGTGTTTGAATGCCTTGACACGACAAAGAACTCAAATATAAAGTTAACCCAAGTATAAGAACAATATCTCAGTGAGCAATTTGATTGCTCAAACCAAGAACAACAATCCATGGAAGCCCTATATCGAATGTAAGAAATAAATGGAATAGATATTTACATGTCTTGGCTGAGCTTGAAAGCAATCCTGGCTTCACCAATGCCAAACTCGGGCCACCCTTTTAAATGATCGAAAATAACATACGTATAGAAACCGGAGGAATTCTTCAGCATAATGTACCTATGTAGATTAGCCGAAAATTACGTACAAGTTACAAATTATGGCACAATCAACAGATGTTGCATACAGATAAACAAAGAATACTATAACAAACTGACCTTTTGTCCAAATTAATAGGCATGCGTTTTCCTTTAAGAGAAATATCCCAGTTCCATGAAAAAGAAACTTCGATTTGGTTCTCGTTATGTACTATAACCTTAAATGTTGTTGCCTTCAACCTACAAACACATTATAATCCTTCAAGGGAGAACCACAAGTACCTCAATCTATTAAAAAAACTGAGCTTAAGAAATAGAGATTACTTGTCAAAATTTCCTTCATGTCCTGGTTCTCCCCACATAACATCATAGTATCTGATTGGCGTTGTATTAAAACGCAAAATGGAAATTAATAAACATAGAGTATGAGTTTCTAACCAAATTAGTTAATATCCGCAAAGGATATGATGTCGCATTTAAAGGATACAAAAGAGAGGTTCAGTAGGAGACAATTAGGAGAATTTGTTTGAAAATCAAATACAACTCAACAAAGCTTGTTAAACGGTGTAATGTGGACGGTGACATGCCCACCGTTCATGAGCCTGTTGATACCGTTTCCTTATAGAGTTGTTTTGTTTGTGAAATGGATATCATGGTTGACTTCAAATATGCAAGAATCAATTACCTGGCCAAAGGAAACCCATTTCCTTTCCTTTATGTGGTTAGAGTTAAAATTAAATTAAAAATATAGAATGTCTAATCTTACCCTCTGCAGTCTTCATGATAGCGGAACTCAAGTAAGTTACGGTCCAAATCCTTGTATTCTATTGCTGTTATTAGACCTTCGGGGTTGGTTAAGATAACTCGGACAAGACCATTTTCCATGACCACCTGCAGGCGAAAGAACTCGGTAATTTGATCTTTTCGGAAAGAAGTGTTAGAGAAATTATTACTAGTGATGGTATATACATTTCGTTCTTGAACAAGTAACCGAAGTCCGAAGTTCGTTCCACCAACAGTAGCATTTCCTTGAAATGGAGGGTTCTTTGGTGGTAACAAACTTTCGACAGAAGTAGTAAACAAAAGGATGGAGAGAATCGGTATAGACCATAACGTCGAAGCCATGTTTTTCTCCTTCCTCCAGAAAACCAAGTAATTCGAATGCGTATTAGTCTATTTTATTCCTACCACCACTTTTCTGGCCCCGTAACTTTCTCAAAACATTAAATAGTATTTACACACCCATGCATATTGCTGTTTATGAAAAACTTAATATTTACCAAAAAAAAAAAAAAAAAAAAAAAAAAAGTTTCATGCAATATCAAAATACCTTCTTTGTTCTTAGTAGATAGTATTTAATCTCGCCGGATTAGTAAATATATGTTATATATATCATGTATCAATAATCAACATTCACTATTGTTATCTTCTTTAACTTCCTCTCTGTTCACATTTGGCAGAGAGGAAGCTTCAATTTGAAATTTGTTTTCTTGTTTTGTATCCAATATATAATGATGATTCCAGATACATTTTTAGCAAACTTGTTGTTTTTTTAGCAAGAAGTTAGTAATGAAACAATTCTTTCCCAAATTTCAATAGGGGATAAGACCCAAAGTCCCCAATATATTGCCAAAATAAAGCATATATGCTATAAATTGCTTGCAGTGGATGCGGCCAAAACTAAATTATCTTGTATGCTATACTGGATTGCCATATCATTTGGCATTTGAAAATGGTGCAGTACAAACCAGGGAAGAAAAATGTTGGCTCAACCCACATGGGATTAAAGAGCTCTACCTTTTCTTTAAAAAAATAACTCCAAGCGTACTTTCGATACGCTTTATGTTATGTGAATCTGCTGTGAAAAATATAATGTATATAATTTTGGCGACACCAATATATCCTTTACTTGCAACCTCCGGAGGCTTAGCCACGTTAGAGGCACCCATGATAGGGATGTCACTTAGTATTGTCACTGGTTCAGCCCATTCGGTGGTTCCATTATATCAATCAATCAAAAACTTAAAAACTCCATACCATTTCTCACTCCACGTTGAGAGTTTCTCCAACCTCCCCTCCTACTGGACGGTCAACGAAACCCTCGCTCCTGATTGACTGAAAAACAGGTTATACCACCTACATTTCGTGACCGTTAATTTTTAATAGGATCGATATGATCTAATGCTCCATATTGGTCGGTAGGTTTGGGATTTTCTTACACCATGTTTACATGATTTTAATAAAATCTAGGCCTTTGGATTGGCTAAAATAATTAGAGAAAATCTTTGGATAAAAAACGGAAAAAAATAAAATCTTTGGAAAAAATGAGAATTTCCATATATAAGATCTAATGCTCAAAATCTAACGATTGCAAAAGGAAATAAAAAAATTGTACAGAAATATTTTCTTTCATTTTTAAACCCGGAATTTATAAAAAGCAAAAAATGTTGCAATAAAATAATAGGGAAGATAAAGAGGCAGAGGAAAGTTTCTATTGATCATAATCAATTGTGTTACATCCATATATTCCTTTATATACAAGTAGGAAGAAGACCCTAGACACTATATTGGGCCGCACATCCATGGGCTACAAGCCCTACAACACTCCCCCTTGTGCGGTCTAGTAGAACTTCATATGCGGTACTTCACATTTAGTACTTCGAATATAGTTCTTCAAATGTCGTCCTCTCCTTGATGACTTGTGCCGAAATCAATTGCCTCATTAAAACTTTGACAAGGAAAAACACAGTGGGACAAAACCTCGGTACAACTCTTCACATGTGGTACTTCACATGTTATCTCGTACTTTACATGTAGTTCATCACATGCAATACGATCTTCAAGGACCGACTAGTCTAAGTTAATTTCCTCGTTAAAACTTCGTCAGGAAAAACCCAGAGGGACAAAACCTGAACTAAAGAAAAAGAGTACAATATTAAGCAAACTTGGAACATAGTTGAGATCGAATATGTTGCCTCATTAAAACCTTGACAAGGAAAAAGAGTACAACGTGAGTAAAGGTGATCCGTTGTAGATGATCACTTTGCTTCGTTGAAGTTGACTAGTTGCTTCACAACTCGTAAGGCACAAATCCTCATGGGAAAGACAAATAGCCTTAGTTGGGAAATTACATTCCTAGTGTTTGTTGTTGTCTCATTAAAAACCTTGCCGAGTAACAAAACCCTATGGGAAAAAGCAACCTCGGTGAAGGAAAATAGTTCAACACACCATTAGATGCTCCCCATGATGTCAAAGAATTTTCATTAGTCTAATGAAGTCAAAAGGAGTTTATCACACTTTACTTTGGTGACTTAAATGTTTTTAAGACCATGTTGTTGATTTTGTAAGTTACGTGGCTTAACAGACTATCGTGTTTCATTTCTTTGATCCAGATATTTTCAGTAATATCAACGCGATCTTTATGTCTTCAACGTTCAACATACTTGATGTTTTTAGTGTTGTCTCGCTAAAAACCTTGTCAAGTAACAAAACCCTTTGGGAAAAACTATTCTCGATCGAAGGGAAAATGAGTACAACACAGCTTCAATTTCGAAGTAAAATATGTCGACATCATATCCTTGGATCCTCCCTCTGATGTCGGCATCTCCCCCTGATTACTTTACGAGTTGTTCCAGACAGTTCCTTTAGTCATGTATTTTTCGAAACCGAATATCGGTAATGACTTAGAAAATAGTCTACCATATCTCCCCCTGATTACTTTCGTTTGAGAAGAGATCATTGTTCCTTCATAATCAACAACTTTTGGATTGCACTTTCATTAGCATTCATTTTTATGTCTTTGCAGGGATAAAACAAATTTATGTCAATGGTTACTTTTAAGTACATGATTACATTCACTATACCATTCCAATGACGTTGCGTTGGCACTAAGTTATATCTAGCTAACAAGTTCCCAGAGGATGTAGAATTTAATCGAGTACATTATTATACTAAGTACAAAAATGTGTCTATTGTACTTAGATATGGGAATTTCATATCCCAACACATCTTCGTCATCTTCCTTTAGACGAAATGGTCTCTTACTTACATTTGAAACTCGACTAATCATGGGAGTGCTATCAGGATGCATGTCTTTGTTAAATTGCCTGACAACTTTAGACATATGCAAACTGGTGGAATGATGTACCACAAGCTCAGTATTCGGTCAAGCTTTCCCCAGATTTTTCATCTCTAATTCGGATTTAAAATAGCTTTGAAGGTCTCTTATTACATCAAGAGTACCCATCATGTCTGTACCATCGACATACATAGCTACAATTCCAAATCAGGAACTTTCTTGTGAATACGCAAGGAAAAATACCTTACTTGTCTATCCCCTCCAAATCAAATAGTCACTAAGACGGGTATACCACATCCGCCTGATTGCTTTAATCTATAAGTGAGCGTTATATCTAATTGTAAACGCACTCCGTGGTTAAGAGTCACTTGATTTGGGAAACAAAAGTCTATCAAGTACTTTTGTAAATATATGCTATCTCTTGATTCTTTCAGATATACGTAACAACCACATACATATGCTGCATTTCAAGTCCTTTTGAAATTACCAAGCTAACTAAGTAGCGGAACGCTATAACGTTTATTACAAGAGAACAATTCCAGGGATTTGTGAGAAATCTCGCGCCACAAGGAGAGTCTTTATACCATTACGACTTCATTATTCTCACTGCGCTTTGTGACAAATAATCATGTATGTCCACAGGATTTACATTTGGTTGGTTAGCACTACCACACCAAATACCTATATATTTGTCAAAGAATCAAATTCTACCTAGATTGTGTAGGCCAAATATGCTCTTTATTGTTGATATTCAAACAATAAGAAACATGGTTCGATTTCATCGTGCTCAATTTCCTTTAGCAACTGTATATGAAAATAATTATCATTAATATGCTCACACAATCTTTCCATTGACTCGTGTGTGTTCTCATAATCCACTTGGGATGTCATTGTTCTCTGGAATCATTAAACTTCGGAGCGTCCTCCAGTATTGATTCATGGTCATAGTCAGAGACAATCAAATGAGATGATTTCATTAATGATACAAATTAGGTTGTGCCTTACTCATCTACTTTCTTTCTAGGTGAGCATTGATCGAACCTAGTGGCATCTCCATCTTTCTTTATGGAGCCACGACCTTAACTACACTTCCACCAAGTGTATTTGCAATACCTTAGTCTATGGTGTACCCCATACTAAGGATTTCTAACTTTACAGGCATATTTGCAGCTGGTATGTATGATCTTGTCACATTACCGATACCGGTGTACTCTCTGAAAATCGATTAATCTTTTTCACTTCACATTTACATTTATGGAGTACAAGAATCAATATGAGACAAAGTGGGAACACACCACGACAATTCCTGTCGTTCCTTTAGGAAATCCTTTTTCTTATCTCCCCCTAGCGACGGGAAGATAGTCTCATCAAAGTGACGATCCTTAAATATAACGGATAAGAGATTGCCTGCCAAAGGTTTCAAATGCGGATAATTGTTGGAAATTCATATCCAACATAACTACTTAATCGTTCTGATTACCAACTATCGTACGATATGGAGTCGTAATGGCACATATATTGCACAACCAAAAATGCGTAACAATACAAATGTAAGGCTTATATCCATTTACCAACTGGTACGCAGAAAAGGTTGAATAATTCTTGATTCTAAAATGAATAAGTGAATATGCGTGTAATATTGCATATCCCCCAAGCATTTATAGGAAGGTTGTTACGCATAACCTATCCTTAGATACCATCTGTAACCTTTGATGGTAGCCTCTGCGAGACCATGGGGTGAGGATGTTCTAAACTGATCCTATTAAACATGCAATATCCATAAAGTCCTTTTGATGTAAATATCTAGCATTGACAAGGTCGGTGAGCCCTTAAATTATATAATAAGTGCTAGAATTGTTTCAAAAACGCATAATTTCTTGTGAACAATAATTAATTCAACACTTCGAACCATCCACCAGAGCCATAAATCACTTGAATGGTCTGCATTTTTCATTGATATGTTCACAAATATCACCGTGTTTATTTTGAAAGAGTCGGTTGTTTACCATTTGCATCTTAGGATGGTCTGAATCCTTTTTACTAAAGAATGACTTTGTAAAATGAGTTACATGCTTTATTACTTTAAAAGCATAATGGGAGTGGAGGTGGTGTTTCTAGTACTTTAGAAAGAGTTGATTATGAGAGATGTCGTCACTTTGCATTCTTTCAATCTTTGTAATTCTCATTTTCTTGTTCACTCAAATAAAAGGATGTCCGTTTGAGTTCTTTCAAAATGGAACATCATATCACAACCAAAATGTCTTTATGGTTATGTCAAAACCTGAATGAGTCATTTCCCAACATTATTTTCTCTAAAATGTGATTCCTTTCACATTCATTAGAGGTAATTTATAGATGCATTCCCATTCTCACAATGAATTTTTCGTACGATAACGGTTCGCACAGATTTCGTAAGAAACTTGACAAAGTGTGATTAACTCTTAGTTCTTACAGATCTCATGTAGCTTTTAATCTTTATACCAATTAGGCAACAAAGATTGAGCATTTCTTCGCTCGGCTATTACATGTAATGATCCAATCATCACATGGTATTACATAAGGAAACAATTCAACAAGCAGTTTAATATATTTCCTTAAGAGCTTCATGTAATAAGTGGTGTGGCCTTATTACGTAACAAAAGAAAATTTATCTCATTTACTTTAGAGTGTTACAGTTCATGAAGATGATATACTATTCATCATAATGTACGAATGATCCATGTAACTCAAGTACTTCTGAGTATATCTCAAGTTCTTTAGAGTATTTCAATCTCATGGAAATGATATACTATTCATTTCATAAGAGCATACAATGGATATAATTCTCCGCAAAAAGAAATTCTATACTTTAGCTAATATAATATCGGTCAAACTATCATGTAGACAATAGTTTAGGATCAAATCATGCAAAATATAGAATCTAACCATACGAATTCGATTGAATAAAGATAGACAATAAGAAAAATTGGCAAAGTTCTTGTTTCCATTAATGTTGACGTCTAGCTAGGATATGACCTTCTCCAAGAATATAGTGAGTTCGTTTTCCTTTAAACTCCCTATATCTCTTATAGTTGACTACTAATATATGATACTTGCATTACAACGCTTGTACCATTCTCAGTAAAATGCTTAGACCAAGATTTGGAACTCTCGCTGATATGAGTCAGAATTACATCTCTGTCCCATTATAGGTAGATACATTTACTTTGTATCATTACTACTGGAGCCAGAATTACATCTCTGACTCATGGACACTTTTGTGAGTTTATTTCCACAAAAAATGAGGTGTACTTTTAATTACAACATATCATTGTTGACGTTATTGACTCATTATAGTCTAACAAGTGGATTACATCCCACTGAACATTCAAGTTTGGGGGAAGTTGAATGCTTCGACAAACTTCCTTCAAATCATTACATCGTCTGAAGTCAATATGTCGCCTTTGAAATGTTAAAGATTTTTATGACGAAAGTATTTTACTTGTGCATACATACTTCCACATCATAGACTCTTTAATGGTGCTCAAGTACTTCTGAGTCCAAAAAGTTAAATTAGAGTCGAATTGGTTTAGTCAAAGTCCGGTCAACTATTTGGTCAAGACTGGGTCCATTGGGTTGACAAGGTCATGGTTAATGAATATAAACATATATGGTCCATTATATATGAAATATTCAGGCCCATTGATAATAAGTTTGAAACTATTAGCATTTGAGCCCAAAACATATCGTTAACCCTAAAAATTGAAAAATTCTTCTTTCAACTGTTTTTATCGATATAAAAATGCATCATAGTCAGATCATGATGAAATTTTTACAGTTGATTCATCACAATATTTAGCCAAACATAATAAAATTTGAAGGAAATCAAACGGACAGATAAAAATATATTCATGATCCCGTATGACTGTTCCAATTAACATTTCTGTGGACACAGCTGGAAAGATCACGCACTTTGGAGTATTTCTCATGGTTGGAGCTTTATGAAATTTTTACAGTGGTTCAAAGAGAACAATATGTAACACATAATAAAATTACAGCATAATCCAACGGTGCTGTAATCTGAAACCTTAAGTTTTTCAAAGCTGTTATAAATTACAATGGTAAGAATTCCTAAACCTTAAGTTTTTCAAAGCTGTTATAAATTAGGATTTTCCTTAACGTACACAAATTCATTAAAATATATTTTTTGAGATTGCATCATATTCTTATTTGATTGAAATTTTTATAGAGTATGTAGTACCTAATTGATTAACATATTCAAATTTTGTGAAAATCTAACGGTTAAATCTCTATGTTTTACAATCATATATTCGTGGAACCCTAGAAATACTATGAAAACGAAATTCTTTTGTTAAAAAGAAATACCTGGTGACACATCCATAATATTATAACCATAAGATCCGAACCACGCTCATCTTCAAGAAGTAATCCAACAAAATTCTCGAACGATTAAAAGATTTGCACAATTGATAAAGTCGTGCTGATGACGTGTTGCAGTAGAATAATAGGGAAGATAAAGAGGCAGAGGAAAGTTTCTATTGATCATAATCAATTGTGTTACATCCATATATTCCTTTATATACAAGTAGGAAGAAGACCCTAGACACTATATTGGGCCGCACATCCATGGGCTACAAGCCCTACAACAAAAAATGAATTATACGTTAATATTTTTACGGAAATAAGAGTGGAATAACTTCTTTACTTTCTAAAGATAAACATAACTTCTTTACCTAAATATTCGTTGAATATAATCACCTAATAAGTAAAATCTATAAGTAGTAATGGTAAGCACTCCTAAATTACCTAAAATACTTTGGCTTGATTTTTAATGCGGAGATATGAAAAGAAAGGAAAAGTGATTATTTTGGTTTTAATGCCGAGATATGAAAAAAAAGAAAAAGGAAAAGAGAATATATATGCGAGAGTGTTTTCAAGAGTATTATTTATCGTAATTATGGTGCCAGGATCTTCTATGATCTTCTGGAATATGAAAAAAGAAAAAAAAAATTATACGAAAATATTTTATTCATAGCATAACTCCATTCCATCTCTCACTCCACGTTAAGAGTTGCGCTAACCTCACCTCCCATTGGTTGGTCAACGAAACCCTCGCTTGTGATTGGATGAAAAATAGATTATACCCCCTACGTTTTGTAACCGTTAATTTTTAATAGGATCGATATGATCTAATGCTCTATATTGATTTCTTGGTGATGTAATTTTAATTATTGTATAAAAAGTGGTAATAAGATTCGTTCAACTCGAACTTGTGAAGAATAATTTTTAGACTTAATTAAGAAAACTAGAAAAATCAAAATAATGTTTTGGTCAAGATTATAAAAAGCACTGAGACTCAGGATTCCACCAAATTCCATTCATGTGATTCAAATAATAATTCCAATCAATTATAGCTCAAATATTAAAAAATATGGACTCTTATTCTTTGCCAAAAGTAGATTTTTGAAAAGCAATGACTGTAAATCAAAAGCATGATATATCAAAAATACATTGACCAAGCATACATCATCAAGCAATATCACACCCATTCAATTAAAATCATAAATCAATTAAAAATCAATGCAAATAGTCATAAAAGAATTATTAGAATTACCACATGCATGAAATAGGGCTTCCTCCATCATCCCAGTGTTGGGGTTTAGCTCCTCATGGTGAAAACATGCACAAAAGATAGAAACATGGCTCAAAAGGTGTTTTTATTGAAGGAAAATAATAATACAGCGAATATGAAACGCTTTTCTGGCGTTACAGAAATCACTGTTACAATGAAGTGCTGTTTATAAACGATAACTGTTTTCTGCTGTTGAAGAACGATACTTCTTTGCGACTGTTCCTTGTGGGTCATGTTCTTCGTCTCCTTCTTCCCTGCACCAGCAGAAAACAGCAGCAGGAAGCTTGCTATTCGTCTTGATTTCTCACTCCTTAGCCCTCCTCCAGTCCCTAAACTTTCGACACTCCTTCTATATGACCCAACCAATCTATTTATATCAAAAATAGCGATTAAATCTCTCCAAAATCTCTTCCTTTCTCTTCATGGAAAAGTTGTTGCAATTTCTTGTTTTAGAATTTATACGCGTTTCTGAGCTTTCCTTTTGATTCTAAACTCTTTCTTAGATAGATACCAATCTTTGGGAAGGTTTATAGCACTTTAATCTCTCTAAAATTTCCTAAAATCGGTCACACACGTGACTTTCCTTTTTTTGCTGTTGTGATAAAAATCTGTCGATTGAGCCCAGTTTAATCGATTTCAACACCATGTTAGATTCCTAGACCCATAAGGAGTCTACCCTATGAAAATTAGAGGTTTAATCGTCTTCAAACTCCTCCAAATCACGATCACCAAAACTGCCAGAAACATGCTTTATGTTTTCCCGCCAAATTTCTTTTTGAATTTGAGAAGATGACCTCCCCCTATCCAGTCCCGGTCTGTGTTTAGTAGCTTCCTAGAAATAGGTTACCCTTTATCCAAAGTGAGAGTCCGAATAGCAAATGTCCTCCCAGGTGCCTTTAACAACTTTTCGAGCCAATTTTGCCGCAAAAGCTTACTTCTCCAAAAACACCTACAAAGAGATAAAATACCAAAATAAGTACAAAAACGGATACTAACAATATACACAATAGAAATGAAAATAGACACATAAATGCGTCTATCACTTGGTTCCAAAGTTGTCTTAGCTTAAACCTAAAGTAACCTATGCTTTGAATGTCTATAAAAGGGGAACTTCAAGCAACTGGGATCTTTGAATCCCGATACTACTTTGGTGTGTCCTAGATCTAACTAGAGTCGTCCTCTTCCTAAGCCTTTTAGGGTTTAGCAACTACAAATACTTCATAGGGATTCGTGAAGCCAGGTCTAGTTATCTTTCCTTGATAACTCGAGTATTCTTATCTTGATCGATTGTTGAGCTGCCCACTCGATCAAAATAGATAGAAATCATCAAAGTTCTCTTCGTCTTAAACTTTTTTGATCCCACAAGTTTTATACTTGTGAGGTGAATAATAATCTAGGCTGCACTTCGGGTTGCATAAGTCCGTATTTTTTGGTTAGCTAGACTTTGTCTATTGGTATCGATTTCCATCACCTTTGATCAAACTTTTGATTGTAAAAGGAAATCATATATAGGCTTAATCTGTGGGAGGCAAATTTGGTTTAAAGTCTTCAATTTAGTTGAAACAACTCTTAGTTGGTGTGACATCAGCTTAGGGAATAAATTGCGTGAAGTCCTGCTGGGATTCAAGAGGCGTAAGGAGCGCGACTGTACCTTAATCGGGTGGGATTCCTTTTAGGGATCAACTACATTCCAGACCGAATTTAATTGGTAGTAGGTTAGTTTGTGTAGCGATTTAATACAGTTTGGTGTTAAATCTGGACTAGGTCCTCGTTAACAAAACTTCTTGTGTCTGTTTTTTTTTTCCGCATTATATTGTTTATCTTTATAATTGAAATATCACAGGTTGTGCGTTAATCAATCATATTAGATACATTCGACCTAGTTTGTTGGAAACGACTTGATTAATTCGTGGACATTGGTATTTGGTAAGAAAAAGTAATCTCTTTGTGATTAGGTTCACGAATTTGTTTCTGTAAACGTTCTAATCGCAAGAGAGAGAGAGATATAACTCTAGATATTATATATTCCTTGATTGAGTTTAACTCTCAGAGTTGTATTGAGTTTGTCCATACAAATTGAATAAGAAAAAGTTGGTGGTGTATTTTGGTAACCCCGCATTTTCAATATTTATTTCAGTTGCTTTCGGTTAAGAAAAACTATACAAGTCAATTTATTTGGTTTGTTTCTATTGTTCTTGGCTTAATGAAATTACGGGGTCATTTGTTTAGTTCATTTGATTCCGGATAAGAGAAACTTAGTTAATTCTGATCTTAGTTATACTTATCCATTAGAGGATTCGGTTATTCAAGTCTAATCGAATTCCTTGAAAAGAAAAACTAGTTAACTAACCTAGTGTTTGTATTGTCTAAATGGATAGGTCTAAGTTATTTTATGGAATAATTAGAACCTTATAAGAGAAATAGAGTTAATTCTGATCTTTATTTGTGTCTTATCGAAATAAGCGATTGGACATACACAATAGGTTTGATAAAAGAATTAAGTTATTTTAGTCTGTTTGTCGGACTAAAGGGAAAATTGCTTCGAGCAATTGTTTCCCTGATAACATATTAAAGCTAAATTACTTTTGTAGTTTCAGTTTTAGTATTGGTTATCTAAAATGGTATGTGAAACCTTCATGCTTAACTTTTATAGGTTGTACAAGTCTTATGGATTTGTAGGATCCTTTCGATTTGTCCTTTTATTTTCTCGTACCTTTGTCATTTTTGTGACAAAAAGGGGGAGAAATATATGTAGTAAAACAAGTGATTTTTAATCACTAGGAAAGGATATATGTGCTTAAACGTTATACCCAACGAAAGAGTAAAGCATATACTAAGAGGGAGAAACATATCATCATGTTGTGTAGTATTTCATTCTAAACAAGGGGAATAACAAATATGTTTGGATTGAATAGTTACCTAGCTTCCCTTTAGGGGGAGTAAAATCTTTTGTTATTCAAATGTCAACAACGACAATTATTTTTGAATATATATAGTTTATTGTACTGTTGAAACTTGGAATCAAGCGTATGATGAATGAGTCATTTTGTAATTCATTTATCTCCATATATGTAATATAGTTTTGTCACTAAAATTGACAAAGGGGGAGATTGTTAGAGCATAGATCGGTTAAACCCACCAAGTGCTGGTGTGTCAAGTTTAATTGTCATATATTAGTATTAAAACTCATCTAGAATCGCTTGATTAAATACTAGAGTCAACTTCGTTCAGGTTAGACTAGAAAGTGTAGGGATGTTGAGACGTACAAGTATTACTCCGAAGACCTGAAGAATGTGAAGAATTAACGACTACAACGAGGACATCATCCTTCCACTTGAGGTTAGTAATATTGACTTGATCATGTTTCCATTCCTAACGTATCTTTCAAGTCGAATTATATTGAAAACATAACATTTGAAGCTGTATATATAATACTGTAGTGGTTAGACTTGGTCATATCATTATGATCAAAGTGTCAAGGAACTTATTGAATTACGAAGTATAAACACTTATCTTTTGGAACTTCGTAAATACGACATCTACATAATTCTTGTATTTAGTTACTTTATTATGTGTAAGATATAGGTATGATTTCACCCAAGGAAACAATGTATAACATTTATTTAAAGGAAGTACATATATGAAAATGTTTCATAATCGAAAGAAAATCATGATTGGTCAGGTTGTTTATTCAATATCTTTTGAATGACCAATATAAGATGACAAGGTAGAACCTATCTTAAATTTTTGAGATTTGAGGGTATAACCAGTCATAGCCTATATTGTGTAGCATGTTGTAATAGGTCACAAGGTACTTTGTGAAGCACATGGTGTAACCGGTCACAAGCTACATTGGGAAGTTAGTTGTAATCAGTCACAAGCTACCTTTTGGAAGCAAGGTGTAACCAGTCACAAGCTGATTTGGGAAGTTAGTTATAATCGGTCACAAGTTACTTTGGGAACCAAGGTCTAACTGATCACAAGCTAACTCGGGAAGTATGGTGTAACTGATCACCAACTACCTCTGGGAAGCAAGGTATAACAGGTCACAACCTAGTTTTGGAAGCATTGTATATAACCGATCAAAACTTACATTGTGAGTCATGGTAGAACCGATCCCAAGGAGAAAAATCGAGTTTCCAATATTCAAATATCTCTTTATGTTTTGTGTGAAGCTTGGACTTAGGGTTTGCTGAGAAACTACTAGATGTCTACATATTTGAACATGTACATAACTCTTATCATTAATTGCTCAAAAATATTCCCTGATACTCAAGGTGATCTCCTACCGAAAAATTGAAAATATTTAATTATTATTTCCTCTGGAAAATATTATTAGTTAATGTGCTAGACTAATAATAGAATTTTTTTAAGGGAGTTTTCGGAAATATGGTTTGGTACGTAATTAATTGGAAATAGGAAAACCAAAATTAGGTACTTTAATGTTAATATATTGAGAATATTTTCGGTTTTGGAATTTCCTTGTTGTCCAAACAACCTTGGTTTATAAATACTTGAGTTTGCATTTCTTGCGAACTATCCTAAGAGCCACGAAAACTTCATTCTTGTTGTTTCTGGTGGAGCCGTCTATCCGGAGAGGAAAGTACCCTAATTAAGCGAAATCTCTTACGACCGTTCGTTTAAATACTTCTGTGGGATCAAGAAGCTCTACAAGTACCGTTGGTGGGAAACTAGATAATTGCATTGTTATTTTAGTTTTTGGTTATTGATTTGATTGTTTAACGGTTGTTGAAACTTTGATTGCACCTAGTTTGTTTATTCTTGAAAACCTTCTCTTCTGATATAAGGCTCACTCAAACTAGATCAAAGTATCGACGAGATCTTTAGAACAATCCTCGTATCTAAAGGAATCTTGTGATAATCCATTGTTAATAGACTTCGTTCTGTGTGTAATTGATCACAATATGATTCAAGTTGTGTTGTGCAGGTTATTATTGAAGACAAACGAAGATTTGAAGACGACGAAGTTTTTCTTATTAGCTTTCATATCTTGTGAATTGTGTGCACAAACCTTGATCGGATGGGATCCAACTTTAATCGTTTTTATCTTTGATAGACTTGATTGGCTAGTTGCATGAGATCGGCATCACCTTATAGTTACTCTTTGAGTTTTATATTGATTGATTGCAAATCTAGAATTTGGTTATTTCGGTAATCAAAGTTTAGTTTGATCTAACCAGACAAAGGGGTTTATTAGTTTAAACGGAAGAGCCTTTGTCAATGACTCATAATATCTTATTACCAAGATTGAATAGAGTTGTTACCAAACAGATTTATCCTTTACTGTTTGGAATACTATCAAAAGGATTGGTGATTCACGTGCGTGACTCTAGAAATCGAAGGCGTAGGGATACTGAGAAAACTAAGTAGCTAGGGGTAGTCTACTTGGTCTCAACTATACGAAGTTGGTATTAGATTTTGTATAGCGGCTTAATTCTGAGAGTTTTCAAAACTGGACTTGGTCGCGGGGTTTTTCTGCATTTGCGGTTTCCTCATAAACAAAATCTTGTTGTGTTATTTACTTTGTTTTCCGCATTATATTTGTTATTTTAATTAAGTAAATTATACACGTACGATAATCCGAATTACTTGAGATTGATCTTAATAGTCAATCGGTTATTACCGTAACTATTTTCAAGTAAATATCTTGTTTTTGTATTGTTTCGACCTCGTCCATAAACAATCACACAAGTTATATGACTTAAGTTGTATTGTCTCGACTCTGTCCATAAATAGTCACTTAAGATACGAGACTTATATGTTGATATTTAAAAGATTGTTATGTATTTGGGTACCCTCGTCTTTTCAAAGCCTCTATTTTCCATTAATAATCTCAATTAAAGGTTACATAGAGATCAAGAAATATAAAATAACAAGAACTACATGCTTGAAGTAATACATATATTGAATAATCCAAAAATAAAATGAGAGGGAAAACCAAAAGAACTACCTAAAACAAACATGATAAAACTGATTAAATCAGAGAAGGGATGATCTCCTAGGGATATCCTGATAATCTGATACATTTTATCATTCATGAAGAGTTGCTCCATTGAAACAGGAGTAAGATGCTTAACATCTTGATTGGCGATTTGAAGATTCTGACCGCAAATCATCTTCGTCCTTGAAAATTCCACAAACCAAAAATCGAAAACATAAAATAATATCACCATTAAGGTGAAGAGAAGAATCACCATTAATATAAAGGATAGGTGCACTTAAAATGCAGACAATAAAAATGAACTTTTAAATTTGAAACCCTATTAAAAATAAAAAAAATAAACTAAGAATCATTACTCATGAAAAAAGGTTTGGGTTCGTTTCTTAATTGAAGTGTTAGATTTCGGTAAAGATTATTTTTATTTAGATTTTTAGTTTGAATAAACAAATATAGACAAGTTCTCTTTGCCATTACACTTATATCTTATACAAATAATGTTAGATTGCTCATGGAAAGAGGTTTAGCTCCAGTCTCTTTGCAACCATAATTTTTTTACCAGTTCAAAAAATAAATAATGAAACATGCTAGCCCGACTCGTTCCATCCTGGCTTTGCAACCATAATTTTTTAGCACTTCAAGAAAACAAATAATAAAACAGGCTTACCCGGGGACCTAATCTATAACAAAATTATCCTTTGACCGTTAACCTGATTAATAAAAAACTAAACCTAAACAAACAAACAAACAAACAAAAAAACGCCTCTTCCTCTCTTCTTCTCCACCACCATCGCCTCTTCTTCCTCATTTTCCATTTTTTATTCTTTACAACGATTATCGTAACTAGAAATGACCTCAATTGGGTAAGAATTGAAAAATCCACCTTTTTTTTTTGCTTTCGATTGCATGAATATTTTAGATTTGATGAAACTATAGATTAGTTTCAGAACTGAATACTGTTGGGAAACCAATCTTTCCTAACCGTAGAAGTTATTTAAGGTTGGGAAAATATGAACTTCGAATCGTATATAGTGTTTACGGTTTGAAAACCTAACCGTATGTTAAGTTTTCAAAAAAAAATCAAAAATCCTCTTACCCTAAATGGTTATTTTTCACAATTTCTCTAACCGTAAGTTACTCCGACTTTGTTTGCGGTTGGAAAAACATGAACTCCAAACCGTATGTTGAATTTTCAAAACAAAAAAAACACCAAAATATTTTGATTTATGATTTTCAAACACTAATTATGAAACAAAATATTATTCTAATCTAATCACTACACTACCTAGTTAGATAATCTAACTTTTAACATTAATCAATGGAACGCATTCCAACCATTAAAAAAAACTAGTAAGATAAGGGGTATTTATTGTTGTTTGATGGCCCAATTTTATCGCCTTATGAGCATTCAAAACCAAATGGTTGGATCCCTGTAATAGGATTTTAATTAAGGGTATCCTTGGCCAGGCCGGCCTCTTTTACACCCCTATGAATCGCATTCTGTGAAAAAGCAGCCACTTGTATAATTGGGTCGCACTTTTGTACATGATGTCACGGACAATCCAAAGAGCGGTATGCCCATGTCCAATTCATTTGGCGAGAAAATATAATGTCTTTACGCCTGTTGTACTTGTACAACTTCTGTAGTAGTTTCTCAGTTTAAGTTGTGCTTTTATGTGTTGAATCGTATCCCGTGATGTTCTAAACGTACCACGTGATGTGTGGATGGAAATGTGCCGATTAGCTTTTACAACACAAACTCACAGAAGTTTGCACAACTCTTTTGCTTCTCATCTGTTTTTTATGCCAAAGAAGATATTATTTCTGACTCGCCCATAACGAGTGCTACAACATTTCACTATTACAACAAGAGTGGTGGTAGAACAATGGATCACAACCTAATGCCTCCAGGTTTAAAACTCTCCTAGGGCATCATAGCAGTTGGACCAACATATACTTAAAGTATATTTTACATGACAGGTTAGAACTGCAGAAAGATCCTATAACCAGCTACGAAATGGTATACCTTCTATACAACGTTGGTTGGAGGCCCTTCCAAGCGAATGTAATCATGCATGGAGTAACCAAAGTAAGAACTGCAGAAAGATCCCATAATCAAATGGCTCGGATATGGTATGTCCTCTATACAACATTGGTTGGAGGCCCTTCCAAGCGGATGTAATCGTACATGAACCCATCAAACGCCATTGTAGTTCTTGTTTGTGTTAGGAATATTGTGTTTTCGCCTTGGCGAAGTAGGTTCCCTGGTACATCAACTGTATATAACCAGTATAACCCATGAATTCCATGTCTTGCCATTGCATTGTCTCTTCCTATTCTACCAGTTGTGAAGAGAGGCCTTACTGCTTTCTCGTCATTGACCCGAACCTATTATAAATTTGACTAGTAATTTAGTACCTCCGAGAAAACATTAAATTAGGCAAAAGAATCCGTGGGATATGGCATACCTGTAATTCAGCGTAAGTAGCAGAAGCAAATGCTATTCGCAGTTTATAAGTTCCCGATGGTAAGACTTTGTCGATTTTGAACACAATGCTCCACGTTGTTGGAACAAGTATGTTACCCTGTTTCCTGCACCGTGGAGAAATTCAAAACATACATGACGTCAATATTAGTATCTGAAACCAGGTCTGTTTACTTTACAAGGTGATGCTGAAGATGGTTTATCACTAATTGTTACAAAATGGTAAAGGCTAGCATTTGTACAATGTAAAGAATAGTCAAACCTTGGCACATGTGCATAGAACCAATCTCTCTGGTGCTGGCTTACGCCAATGGTAAAAACGAGATCTCTAGTTGGATATATTTCTGAGTATCGCTCCCATATTCCGTACTGCCGGAACCTGTGGTTAGAAAGATACAATGTTCATCATAAATTGTTGATCTGATAAGACATTATCGTCTGGTAGGAAGTAGAGACTTACCAGTCTTCACGGTCAACATAGAGTTTGTTGACGTAGTTTTTATTAGGTTCAGGTACATGGAATTCAGCTGCAGATCTATCGGCAAAACCTATCTCCCACAACGTAGGACCATCTCTTGGAGGTTCATATACAAGCTTACCCAAGTTCTGGTTAGATCCTGTAATATGTCACATGTCACCCTATTATTAAGATGTCTAAGAACTGGAGTATATGACCGGGTATACTTAAAGCGAAATGGGTAAAATTTAAACCTGGAGATATCCGAATACTAATGTTGTGCTTAAAGTCTCCAATAAAACCAGGAACCCATGCAAAAAGATTATATTCTCCTGCACGAACATTTGGGATCGTAAATGATCCATCCGCATTGGCTTTAGTCCAAAACTGATAGCCCTGGAATAAATTACATGGACGAATTATACTACATTTCCTCAATTAACAAGGGGTCAACTAAAAGGTTAATAAGGCCCGAAAGTATAAATCACCTTGCAATCTCTTTGCCAAGATCCAGCATCTCCTGGGGGAGCCAAACCAACATAAGAAGCATTTCCGGCAATGTCAAGCCTGTTAACATACCTGATGGAGAAACTCTTTAAAGGTTGGTTAATCAAGTTTAGCTTGGCTACATTTGAAAACGCACAAAGAAGTGATGAAACGAAACACACCTATCCCGGACTAACAAGGTTCCTGTAACAGTACCCCGTTGATCTGAGGCAGGAAAGTCAGGCGAAGCAGGGAAACTATAAGGCCAACTTTTGACTTCCTTCGCCAACTGAAAGGAAAGAATTAGAATTTAAACATTAGGTCATATCATGGCAATAATTGCCAGACATAGTACAAAACCTAACATGTACAGCCTGGGTTCAGATCCTTCAACTCAGCAGCTTTAAACATTGTTAGTAATGCATAATATATAGTGTGGAGAACGGCAAGGGTGAAACCTGAGCTTTTGCATCCTCCCAGAGCGCTGAATAGAGATCCTTTTCTGTTTCGGGAACTGAGTTAACATAGACGAAAACAGGGCCAAAAACTTTTTTCCACGGTTCTCCATTTTGGAATTTCGGGGATAGCTCCTCTCCAGTGTAATGGCTACTAAAGAATATCTGAATAACAACATACCACGGGGCCAGGTCAGAACATTTTTACCCCATGAAGTGCTAAAAAAAGGTTATGAATTGTTACATATATAGTTAGCTTTCTCTATCTTCCTAGAATTGGAAGTACCATTACGAGCTTAAATCTTGCATAACTAGAATTGTAAGCTTATTTGCAGAAACTACTCTATTAGCTAGTACTAGGTATGAATAATTATGGAACAGATTCACTTATCCCTAACAGTAGATAGACTCGTTTGATACATATATATAGCTCTCAAATGAACTCTTATCACGATTACTTTCCAAACACCAGGACTTTACGAGTGGCTGGATACTGAGATGTATGATTGAGATAGACGCAGGCTGAGATGCTTACAGAGAGACTTGCAGGGCCAACATGGGAGGTGAGGTCCTGTTTATGAGGGCCACCAATAAGGAACTCATTGCTGGCTGTTATAATCCAAAATCCTATGCGTGGATTGGCACTAATCCATCCATGTACCCCGGTATCTTTATTCTCAACTGAATACTGGTACTTATCATCTACCTGCACCACAAAATTCCAACATAGATTCCTAATAAACGTCATGCATGTTTTCTGGTTTTTGTCAACAAAATGTTAGCAGGAGAGGCTCTCCCGATTAAACAATGGCTTTTGCGGCAATATCTCAAGTTGAAATTCTAAACAAATTCTGCAATAAACAGAAAAATTGTATATGCCTGCGTTGTGCGTCTAGTTTCTTGCCTCTCCTTTATGAGATGGATTGACTGGATTTGTCAACAGAACTGCTTCTGGATAGGCTAGAGCTTTCCCTTGAAGACGATCTTGTAACGTGGGCATCTCTCTTTGCCTTGTATCGGTTATGGTCATGTGATGAAACCTAGCAATTTTAGAATGCAGAGAATGAATGAGTTGACACGACAAAGAACCCATATCAGGTATAAGAACAATATAAGTTACTTTGGCTTTGGTTGAGGCCAATCAAATCTCAGTGTGCAATTTGATTGCTCAACCCAAGAACAACAATCATTGGAAGCCTTATATCGAATGTAAAAAACAAATGCTAAAGAGAGATTCATTTACATGTCTTCGCTGAGCTTGAAAGCAATCCTGGCTTCGTCAATGCCAAACTCAGGCCATCCTTTCAAATGATCAAAAATTACATATGTATAGAAACCGGAGGAACCTTTCAACATAATATACCTATAATTAGCCAAAAAAATACGTGGAGTTAATTTTCATGGCACAATCAACAGATGCTGCGTACGGATAAACAGAAAATAATAGGATACAGACCTTTTGTCTAAATTAATAGGCATGCGTTTTCCTTTAAGAGATATATCCCAGTTCCACGAAAAAGAAACTTCGATTTGGTTCTCGTTTTGTACTATTACCTTAAATGTTGTTGCCTTCAACCTAAAAACACATTATAATACTTCAAGGACGAACCACGGATACCTCAATCCATTCACAAAATTGAGCTTAAGGAAAGAGAGATTACTTATCGAAATTTCTTTCATGTCCTGGTTCTCCCCACACAACATCATAGTACCTGATTTGGCATTGTATTAAAATCGCAAAGTGAAAATTAATAAACATAGAATATGAGTCTCGAACAAAATTAGTTACTATCGGCAAAGGGTACGATGTCGCATTTGAAGCATACAAAAGAAAGGTTCATTTGGATACAATTAGGAGAATTTGTTTGTAAATCATATATAACTCAACCATGCCTGTTGAACGGTCTAATGTGAATGGTGACTTTCCCACCATTCATGAGCCTGTGGATACCGTTTTCCCATAGGATTTTTTTTTTTTTTTTTTTTTTTTTTGTGAAATGGATATCATGGTTGACTTCCAATATGCAAGAATCAGTTTCCTGTTATTATAACTAAAAATGTAACTAAAAATATTTTTTGTTTTGTTTTGTCAATGTGGTTAGAATTATAACTAAAAATATTGAATGTCTAATCTTACCCTCTGCTGTCTTCATGTTCGCGAAACTCAAGTAAGTTACGGTCCAAATCCTTGTATTCTATTGCTGTTATTAGACCTTCGGGGTTGGTTAAGATGACTCGAACGAGACCGTTTTCCATCACCACCTGCACGCGAAAGAACTCAGTAATTTGATCTTTTCTGAGAGAAGTGTTAATTAGAGACATTAATATTAGTGTATGGTACATACATTTCGTTCTTGAACTAGTAACCGAAGTCCAAAGTTCGTTCCTTGAACAGTAGCATTTCCTTGAAATGGAGGGTTCTTTGGCGGTAACAAACTTTCGACAGAAGTAGTAAACAAAAGGATGGAAAGAAACGGTACAGACCATAACGTCGAAGCCATGTTTTTCTTCTTCCTCCAGAAAACCAAGTAATGCAAATGCGTATTAGTCTGTTTTATTCCCACCACCACTTTTCTGGCCCTGTAACTTTCTCAAAACATTAAATAAGTATTTACACACCCATGCATATTGCTGTTTATGAAAAACTTATTAGTTTACCAAAAAAAAGTAATAAAAATAAAAATCTTTTTCATGCAATACAAATCAAAGAGAATTTAAAGAAACACAGAAAAGAAACAGAAAAAATATAAAGCTTCAATTGAATGAAAATACCTTCTTTGTTCTTAGTAGATAGTATTTAATCCGGCCGGATTAGTAAATAAATGTGTGTTATATATATCTTGTATCAATAATCAACCTTCATTATGGTTATCTTCTTTAACTTCCTCTCTGTTCACATTCGGCAGAGAGGAAGCTTCAATTTGAAATTTGTTTTCTTGTTTCCTATACAATATATAATGATGATTCCAGATATATTATTAGCAAACTTGTTGTTTTTTTTAGCAAGAAGTTAGTTATGAAACAAATTTCAATAGACGATAAGACCATCATCCCAATATATTGCCAAAATATGGCATACATGGTATAATTTACTTGCAGGGGATGCGGCCAAAACTAAATTACTGGATTTATATGCTATATCGGAATGCCATATTTGGCATTTGAAAATGGAGCAGCAGATATTTTGACAAACGAGGGAGGAAATTGTTAAAATTATTATTAGTCCCACATTGTCTGGGTTACCTAACATTCTGTGGTTTATAATTTTATGGGCTACTCAATTCATGGCCAATTGATTTTGAGTTGGATGCCATATTCTAACATGGTATCGGAGCAAGTTATTTGTGTTGAGTCATTTGAAGGTACTTTTATTACTCCGCGTCACCCAACAAGGCTACAAGTGAGGGGGCGTGTTGAAATTATTATGAATCTCATATTTTCTGGGTTATCTAAGATTCTGCGGTATATAACTTTACGGGTCACTCCACTCATTGCCAATTGGTTTTGAGTTGGATGCCCTTGTAGGCTCAACACACATGGGATTTAAAAGCTCTACCTTTATTTATACAAAAATAAAATAAAAAATGCAGCCTTATTTTAGATATGCATTATGTTATGTGAATCTGCTGTGAACATTTACAACATGTATATGAGATAAGCAACACGAATGGCGGAGCCAGAAATCAATTCTTCTTTACATAAAGGAGCAAGTTAATGCTGACATGGCGGAACATAATTCAATTTCAGCAATACTGAAAAGGTAGAGCGCCACATCAAATGCCATGTCATACAATGGGTAACTTTTATGCTGATCTGGCGGCACAAGATGAAACCCTTTCTGAAACTCCAGGAGTCGCAAAATAAACAGATACGTGATACGTCTTTTGGTTTAAGTTTACCTTAATTTCAGCATCTCGAAAGATACGATGTATTTAGATCTTATTAAGGAATGACCCGTCCAAAACTGGAGTGTTAAACAGTCACCAAGAGTTTTACTAAACTTGAAAAAAAATCGTGTTTCGAAGGGAAATTAAGAATATTATATCAGTTGCAGTAAAGTTTCTTCTTTTACAATTTTTTTTTACCAATTTTCTTTTCTTTTGAGTTCCTCCCGTCCAATTTCGTTTGTTCAAACGGTTCCTGTAATGAGATCTCAAGAGAAGATCCTGGTCCAACTAAGTGATGTTTCAAATAAAATTGTTGTGTTGAATTTTGATAAATATTAACCATGGGTAGTGGCAGTGGTAGAGTAGTGGATGTAGTAGTAAAGGGTGTTCTAAACTGATTGTTAATTTTGTTATCTTCATTGAGTTTATTGAGGAACTTGAAATTAATTGAATGCATGTCTACTGAATGCATCTGAATGTGGCGGTGGTGGGATTGGTAGTCCATCATGTATGTATTTACTGGTTACCGGTATTTGATTATAATTTTTGAATTTGGTTAAATTTGATTTCCATGGTGCAGTTAATTGCGATTTTCATATTCAGAATGGGATATTTTACAGCTAAATATATTGTGTCCATTCGCATATGTTTTGTATACATTACTATCACTATTTCTTGAATTTATAATTTTAGGGGAACCTGACATCTCTGAACATTCCGGTCAAACCCAAAGAAAAATACAAAATATCTACTTGACGTTTGTTTCGAGCAAACCCCAGATTGAGAAACATCACATATTAATAACTTGGATCAATAAAGTAAATCACCAACGGATGATATCTCAAAACACCTCCAGAGAAAACTCTTATCATTCACTTTCTTTAACGCCCATAACCGTATTCAGTTTACATATAACAAAATTATCATTCAAAAGCAAGACAAACTTCCTCGTTACTTTATGCAACATCCATACTTAGGAGATATGGAAATATCAGACCTATTAAACATGTCTAGAGGAAAAATCTTTTAATTCTATGAATGTGAACTTTTGCCAAAGGATTAAAACTGAGCAAGCACCATATTATCTCTAGAAGCTCCATTTGTCCTCTCCAAGAAAGAGTGTTCATCATAATTTAATAGATGGTAGGTGTGCATGCATAAAAACAATCAGAAAATCCCCAAAAACAATAATCAGAAAACCCCCAAAACTACAGATAATACCCAATTCGAAGAAACCAAATTTACTCTCTTACCCAAAACCAAAATTACAAACAATAGCCAAGTCTGAGAAATCCATACTGTCACTACTGTCAAAATCAAAATTGTAGAATATGAATCTGTGCAGCAACAATATGAAAGCCGCAACTCAACCTTAACAGGTCCGGATTTGTACCTATATCTATACCAAACAAATTAGTATACATAATTGACTACAGTCTCATTTGTTCTTAAATAATTTCTTCAAACATATTGCTGGTATACTTGGAGTACTGCCATCTATTAGGCCAACCTCATATATTATATATTGAAAGGATGGGTTTCTCTTGGAACTTTTGACAAATTTTAAAAAGTGTAATATCGCCAGGGATAAATTTCTACCTTGGGTATATGGGTATTGATTCTTCTCCATGCTCTGCAAATACCGAAAAATCTAAAATTTGTTTGGGAAAATTTTTGAAACAGATTGAGAATGGAAATAAAAAAAAACACTCTAAGAAACTAAAATAAAACATATAACAACTCCAAAAGAACCTTTAATGAAAGTCTCTGTCTGAGAAGCCAGTGCGTTCCTCATGAGTAACAACTGATCTAACTTGAATAGTAGCATCATAAAAAAAGCCGCATTAAAGGATTTCATCCTAAGCAACTCTTTTCTAATTTTTCTTCAGACCCTCATTAAATTATCTGTGAACTGCTATGGCATTTCCAGTTTAAATATTGATCGAAAGATGCCAAATAGACTGTATGTTAATCCCAAGGGAGTAAAACTTAGTCAATGAAAGGAAAATATCAGCACGTACACTGATAAAACATAATATATGGATAAAATTTCTATTAAATTTAGCAAAGCTAAGACACTCCTCATACAGTGGCATCAAGAGCTGTTCATGTGGCTGATAATTTTCCACTGTAGTGATGCTTGGTCATCAAAAACTCATAATTTCATTTCATATGCGTCTGAGAAGACTACAATGTTGCATTAGATTGTTGAATATAACCAAACAATCTTAACAAAAACTAGATCTTATCCTAAATGGCAGTTAAGAAGGGAAACATACAAAAAAAAAAGTGAATAAACCAAACTGCAGTATTTTCTCATTCTATTTCGTTTGCTATAACATGATACCACAGTGATATATGCACCCAAAATAAAAAAGAATTGAGCAGCAAAAACTTATAAATGTAATCAATTTTAGAGTATGTAACTTACATTTTATCCAAACCCATAGCATTCCCCATCTAAAGGACTTTAATTTCAATTTCAGAAAACACCTTTGATTCGTGTTGCAATTTAAAATATTGTGTATTGCTAATCGGAGTAACCTGGTACAGTGTTCTCGATGACTTTATAATGTAAGCATAATGAAAAATAAACATGAACAATAAACCTACATATCAGTCACTAACACTTCAATACCTTCTCTTAGATCATCAAGGATTATTTGTCACAACCCGTTAGTTTGAGGTTTTCGGTTTGTTTGGATGTTTGGTATGTCAGCTTTTGGAGCCTCTGGTTTGTTATTCACTAAGTTAGTGAATTGTAAAGCTTGAAATGTTTGGTAACTTATTGTCTCGTTACTCACTGCGGGGATATGCTCATGGAAAAAGAGCAAGTTCAGTTTTTGTTGCTTTAAGAGGCAATTAGGTTTGGACTTTTGAGATGAAAATGTTTGGTTATGCTAAGAAGACATTTAGATGTAAGTTTTGGACGAGATTTGTTGACTTCGGTCATTTGGGAGGTTAAGTTGGTACTTGATCTAGTTTTATCGTCATTGAGATCCTTTTGGATGCTGAGGTGATTGACGTTGTTTGAATATTGGCTCATACTAGTGAAATCTTTACCGAGGTGAAGATTTGTTGAAACATCGACAAGGTGGAGATTGTTGATAATTGTCGGTATTTAAAGGATGATTCTGGAAAGTTCCGGAATACACTAGAAATCTCTAGTGTAGGGAAACATAAGGTTTCCTAGTTTAGGTTGATTTCCATATTGAGATGGGTTACCTAAATAACATTAGGTTTCCTAGTTGGTTAAGGTTTCCTTTTCCAAGGAGACTAATACTTGGGAATCAAGTTTATGAATACTATATAAGGAGGTTTATATGGTGATTCTTAGATATGGAATTTGATAGTTTTCTAGAGAGTTAGAGAATACACAATGTAGTTCTCTAAGGTTTCTAGTGATTCCATCCCACCTCTAGGGTGTAGTTTTAGGGTGGAGAGAGAACATTTTTTGGTGTTGAAAGATTATATCGTTATGGTTTAAGGGATATGTGGAAGGCATAGTTTGGTGAAGATAAGATCGTTTTTTTCATTGATGGTGAAAAATCATCGTTGGTGTTGGAAGATACATCGTTTAGAAGAAGATCATCTCGTTATAGAGATAAGTATTATCTTGTTTGTATAGACATTATTCTGTGATTTGTGGAGCGTTTTGTTCATGAGAGTTATCTAAGGGTTTATGATCAACACAATGTTGGATCATAGTTTTTTGATTGATTCTTCAATCATGAAGTGTAATTCTCAATTTAGTGGTTCCATAATAAAGGAAAAGTCGTAGTCATTTGGTGGATGTAGGCATATTGCCGAATCACATTAAATCTTGTGTGCTTTACTTATTGTTTCATTTGTGATTGCATCGTTTATCTTTCATCCTACGTCGATCCAAAAATTTAGTGTCTTGTAGGTTAATTCAAGTTGGATTTCCCTAACAAGTGGTGCGGTTAAGTTCTATCTCCCACAACAACAACCACTTCGGGCCTGTGCACATGAATCTTAATGTTGTGGGAAATAAATAGCTAGCTTTACTTTGACTAACAGGGATGCTTTGCTCTGAGTAAAGTTAGCTTTACTCTGACTAACAGGAAAACTACTTCTACGATGTTTTGCTCGTGGACAAATATCACAAGCAGTATTATTTTTTCATAAATAATCTACTCACAAATGGTATCTTTTGCAAGATTTTCTCCGAAGGATGCCCCAAACTTCGATGCCACAGCTCGTACGAATCCCCACTAACCGCAAGAACTTTAACTGGAGGTATACCACGGAAAAAATATAGTCCATCTTGTCTCTCACCCACTTCAATCACCTTCCTCGTCAACCGGTCCTGTATAAGACACAATCTATTAGTACAATACACAACACAAAACGATTCATCAATTATCTACGTGACTGAGATTAAGTTACATGTTAACTGAGGCACATAAAGAACATTATCAAGCCTCAAACCACCAAGAAGAATCACTTTTCCAATCTTATCAGAGTTCGCTGACTTTACATCTGGAAGACCTACTGAACAACTCTTAATTTCCTTTACTTCTATCATGTCATCTAAATTACATGTGACATGATTCGTAGCCCATGTATCCACAATCTAGGTAGGACGATGGTTTTTACCTTGCAATTGAATTTTTAATTTGTTCAAACTTAAAAACTCAAGCACTTGTCGAAGTTGAGTTGTTGTCACGCCAACTAAACCAGTTTCAACTGCAAGTTTCGTACCACCTATTTGCTGAGATGCTGGTATGCTCAAGTTAGTGGCCCGCATAGGATATTACTTCCATTACCAAGACCACCTCTGTCATATGCAGAACCACTGCGACCGCCAGCCCTGCCACCTCTTCTATATCCTCTACCACCATCAGGTATTTCTCCCCGCCATTTAGGATAGCCAAGATAACAACCATCTTCAGATTGTCCTTCTCAATTACAATGTCTGAAAAACTTTCAAGCATCATAGGTATTCGTGTTTTCTCTTTGATCTGGTTGCACCTTAAAATCCATGACATTGTCTTTAACCACTTTACATAGAGAAGTGTCTCCCATTCTAAAATGTTCAGAGTTTACTGTTGTTTGATATGCATTATCTCTTGCCAACAATTGTTCACGGATTGAGTCATACACAGTATCTAAACCAATCAAAAAATAATAAAAATAATCATCTTCTCTCAAAAGAGTAACATGTGTCGCAATATTACAGGTATAGTGACCACACTTGCATTGTGGTATCTTCATATATGTTACCAGTTCATCCAAAATCTTGTTTAGTCTCCCATAATACACAGCTACATTCTCAGATATCTCTTATTTTCATTCACTCAAAGAGGATTTGAGGTTACAGATTCTGGTTCCACTGACGACACAAAATCTATTTTTTAAGTTCTTCAAGAGAAGACTAGAATCATCATAATCTCCTAATGTTGATCGGATGGAAGAATGCAATGTGTTGTTAATCCATGAAACTACACCATTTTTTGCTAGTAGTAACGGTTTTTAAGCGTTAAAAAGGGCTTGTAACGGTTGAGCGTAGTTGCAAAAAAGGGTATTACAATTTTTTTGTAACGACCCACTAGCCGTTACGAATTTCGATTAGCAATGGCAGTTGTAACGGAGCACAGCCGTTAGTACGTGGCAACTCGTAATAGGCCTCAGCCGTTACGAATTTGTTTGTAACAGAGATGTCGTAACATCCTTCAGCTGCTACGAATTTTTTTGTAACAACAAAAAATTTACTGCGAGTCAACATTGACCTGGTCAATACTAGTCAATAATTACCAGTTTTGACCACTAGTCAATATTGACTGGCAATTCATTTTTCAGCCGGAGAATATGCCGGAATTCTTGTCATATGCACATTACACCATCCATTCCACCCATTATCCAGATTCAACAATTCATATTACATTCAATCAATCGTATCTCATTGATATAAAAAAAACATAAATTCTTCTAAGTACCAAATTTGTTTTGTCAAGTGAATACATAGAAATTTGCTATTTTTCCAACTTAAATTACTAACATATGCAGATACTACATAGAAACTTACAAAACTTGCAACTGCCAAGGGACCTAATGGCTGCTTTGTTCTCCAACCTTTCTGCTCCAAACACTACAAAATCAAAACAAACCTACAGTGAGAAAACCAAACAAACATAAATTGAACGGAATAAACATACAAAAATAATATGGGAACTGAAGTTTTTCTGCTTACCTTACCTCCATATGCATCTGTCGTAACAGTTAATAATCCACCTGCTTGTGACGGCTCAAGGTGGCGAAGATTAAAGAGCTTGAATCACCATATAAATTGAAGGCAATTTGCTCATTTTCATCTTCTTCAAGGATGGAACAAGCATCACCATACATCCGAACAACTTCATCAGGGGAGTCTTCTTCGGTAGCACTATGACATGCCAGGAAAACAAATCAGAAAGCAAAACTGTTGATCAGCGCCAGGAAGACGAATCAACAAGCAAAGACTGGTGAAATAGGAAATCATGAAAACATGTATAAAGAGCTCGAGGGATTAGCAAGCTTACAAAGAGGGGAACTATATCTATACAACGAGGTGATCAGCATCACCATTTCTTACCAGATTGCTTTGTGTTTCTTGTTGTTTCATATATCCTTGCTGATACAAAACACAGTACAAAGTTGGTAAAGAAACTCGTAGCCAAGACTTCATCGTGTCGTACACCGTTAATCCAATAGCTACTGAATGAACAATATGCACAGAAAAAAGACAAAAGAAAGCAAGTTTAAGTTGAGTTATTAAGTTAGAGAAGCAAGCACATATAAACATGAAATTACCTTCATATAGTTAGTGCTTAGGCCAGCAAAGAGTTGTCCCCATCCTTGATTACGGATAATGGTAGTAAATCCTCCGTTCGTATTCCTGTATCCAGGACCACCTTCTTGCAGACTCTGAACATGAAATAATCAAGGAAAGAACTTAGCATTTATATTCTGACTAGCTATGTCAAACATTTAACAACATGTCTAAGAAAATATTCCAGTAGGCTAGGTTATTAAGTTGCAGTTACAAGATATCTCTCGTTCAAATCAGCAAACTGATGAATTCGGTGAGAAATCCCAGTTTAATCGACAGTGATATGAGGATTACATGAAGTTATGGCTACCAAAATAATAACATGAATCTAGAGAGCTGCAGTAATGGATAGGGTAGTGTTACCTGTGAGGAAACTACTAATAAAATGATTTGAGGAAGTCCAATTTCCACACATTTGACGACCTAAACATCCAACAAAAAATTCACTATCAGAGGGATAATCTCCTCATAAATAATGGAACTGTACAATAAAACTAGACTAAAAACAATTCAGACGAAAATCTAGTGGAAAGTAAAAGATATTTTATACACTAATATACAGCAAAAATATCGTCTAATATTGTTCAGCCAACTAATAAATAAAAATCCTGACCCTAGTTGATGTAATAATCGAGTGTAGACAATATACTTGTTATTAGGGTCAATCTCGAGAGCCTTCTTAATATCCATCTCTGCCAGATCAAAATCAACCAGATTGATATATGCTTGGGCCCGTCTGTTAAGTGCCTTCACATTCTGACTTTCAATCTCCAGCACCTAGCACAGTAATAAATTCTGACAAAAATCAGTGGATTAAAAAAGTATATGATACAACTAGCAACAAGGAGCTATAAAAACTAATCCAGAAACTTCGAAAGAATGGTTAAAAGTTGAGACATTTGTGCAAAACTTATTGGCCTCCTTGTAGCTTTTAAGTTTCAGCTTGCAGGCTGCATTGTGTGGGTTGCAACTGATCTTAAGTGTCTTAGCCTGTTTTTTCTCCTCTTCACTGAAGGGAGAATCGTACTCGATGAAATACAGGACAAGTGGACTATAATCACATTTACAAGAAAGTCACTACCTTATATAACAAAAAGTTGTTGGTCCTGTTGGACCTATTTCAAGTGACCGAACAACTTCTGATAGCATTAATCTGAACTGCAATAATTACATGTTAACACTTAACCATAAACACTACCAAAAGAAAAAAAAGGAAGATAGACCACATACTACGTTCAGTTCGTAAAGATCCTTAACCCTTTCATAAGCCACATCCCTGTCCTCACCACTGGGAAAAAGGATACACGAAACTAACAGTCAGGTCAATCCACATGCATACCTTCCCTTGTCAAAAGATTAATTCATATTAATCGAAGGAAAACATAAAATTTCTGACGCGTTATAAGAAGAAACGAAAAAAATGCAAACCTTTAAAAATTTGGCATCTATTCCAGGTGACCCATAGAGAAGAACACCCTGCATATCGAGATTAAAAACATTTAGATTGCAATCCTTCACAATTGGAGTAAAAAGCGAAACAAAACATACAGAAACTGCAATATATAGCACATTACCTTGGGGGGTTCAATACAAACCCTAATGAAGTTCAGGGTTCATAAGTGGCAGCTCAATAGGTTCCTAAGTGACCTTTGATTGAAGTTGAGTACCTCTATCTTTGGCATCTTCTGTTGGTCGCACTTATAACTCCAGTTTATGTTCACTCTCTCGAAGTCGCTGCCTCAGTACCTTATCCTGCTACATAACCCCAAGTTACCGATCCGCAAAGAATTCCTAATCTGAACTTCATATAAAATTCCTTTCACACTTTATCACTCACCACTCACACGTCTATTAGACTATGTTGTATTAGACCAAGGGAAAGCATTTGTAATTCTCGCGAAAAGCAACAATGATGAAGCTCTGAACCACAAGTGTTTGAGATGCACAAAGTCTATAATACTAAAATTTAAGAAGACAATCATAATAGAACAACAAACAACATGCCAGTAAAACATAAAATCAGTTACAGCAATGCGAATTTGTTCTTTCCTACTTCAGTTTCAAACTTCAAGACCCAAAATCTTCACACCTTCAAATGCTCATCACCTACAGCAACAACATGCCTGCAATTCATGCTCCCAACTGCAACCCCGTTCTATCTTCTTAACTCAAACAACATTAGCTCCAGAACCATCCAACATCTAATCCCATTAAATCTTTACCAGAACCTCCATTTCCTTATTCTTCATATCCTCTATGCATCCATCTCACAGCACCAACTCCACAATTTCCCTGCACTTCAGTTCAGCTGCAACCCAATCATACACACTTCTGAATTTTCTCAACTAATTCTATGGAACCATATACTATGAAACTTAACCAGCACAAGATTCCCTTCTTGTTCTTCCACTAACTTCATAGCATAACAGCACCATTATCATTCTTATTGCATACCCATTCCACCTATTCTTCTATCAATCATAACCCATTTGAATCATTCGAGCACAAAAACCATCACAACAGCCACATCTTGTCCAAGTTCTCATCATATTTTCCATCCCAAATCAACAAAAACACTACCATCTCTTCACCTAAATCAACAACATAACCACTAGAACTGCCATTTCTCAATAATACCCACATACAACATACTATTTCTCTGTAAATCCAACCCCAACACCAAACTAGCTCATAAGTTCACATGCAAATCAACTCAACCCTCGACTTCATTAATCTTCTCCATCCTGAATCTGAGAATGACCTGACGGATCATATCAAGAGTTCTACGGATAACTTTCTTCTTAATTATCTTCAGACTGTTTTGTTGTTGAAGAATTTCACAGAACACGTTAAGTGGTAAAGTTTCGGAGTCCAAAAGACCCTGCATAAATTACCAAGAAAAGTGATGTTCAGCTTTTAGCCATGTAACAAAGCTTGCAATTCAATTCTGTGAGGCTATGCCTCGTTTATAATAATGAACCTATATGAATAATCTCGGGAAAAAAAAAATCGTTACCATCAAAATGTTAAGATACTTGGGCAGAAGATCATCGAAGTCATCTGAGATGAAGGCAGTCTGACATATAACTTCAAGTTGGACTTGTTAGCATTGTAGTAACTTTCGTACAGATCATGAGGATCCTTTGGAGGAACAAAAAGATCAGCCTTTAATTCAACATCACCTTCAGTAGTAATATGCTTCAAGACATCACATTAGAGTCAGCAATTTATAGTGAAAGATCAGTTTAGCTCTAGCAAGTAACTTGAACATCCTTAGCGAGGGAGTGGTATAATTTTGAGTACTCTTTTACAGTCACCTCCATCTTCTACAAACCCCATCATCAATTTCTCAATTCAAATCATTTCAAACCCCTAATATCAATTGAACCCAGCAGAAATCCTCGTATAATCTTCAGTTGTTCATCTCTTTCTCGCCATAAATCAGCAGCAAAACTTAATTTCTCTGAAATCCATCAATATATTCAAACCCTAATTTCTTACTTTCTATGTCTCTCTTTGTACAAATCGTATTAAATTAATGAAGAAACAAATCGAATTAGATGGAACCTTTAAATCTGATTAATAAACTGAAACCTAAAATCGAAAAACTGAAACTTTAAAATCAATCAGATGATAAAAAGCTTACACAAATCTGGGAAATCGAAACCCTAAACTCATAACAGATGATTGAAGATCAGTTCTTCAAAGATGTGAATCTTCAGACTTCAGCTAAGAAAAAAAAGGATGCGAGGTGGGAGAAGAAAAGAGGAGAGAAGAGGGAAATGAAAAATGAGTCGAGTCAAGAGAAGCGGAGAAAATATCTAAGGGAGGAAATATTCTCTAGTTCAACCAACTTTGGGTGGAAAAAACACCATGGTGTTACCGCAATAGTGTGATCAAGCGTGTGAATAGCACACGCGTAAACTTAGCCTGTTACGATTCGTAACGGCTTGATCATGTTACGAATAATAAAAAAATCGTATTTGCTTTTACTTGTTACAACTAATTTTGTAACGGTAACTTGTAACGGGAAATTCGTAACGTCTTATGGGCAGTTACGAATTTTTGTTGCGAAGCAGAAAAAATGGTGTAGTGTAAGAACCATTGAATGAACAGTAATCCATTCCTCCAACAGTTCAGGATTTGCAAGTTCCTTTACTGTGCCGTCAACAAAACCAAACTAACGTTTGGATATGAAAGATCTTCGAATGGCTCTAGCCCATTCATGATAATTAGTTCCTTTCAAAACAATCGGGGTAATAATAATTTCAGGACCATCACTCGATCCTAGATGATACACTGGATTTTTCTTTGATGAATCAGAGGTGGCCTTCCTTTTTTCTCCATCTTTTATTGTTTATTCTTCTCCTATCTCTGTTTAATGAGAACTTCAAAAAAAAAAAAAAAATTATTTTTTAGGGTTTGAACCAAGCTCTTTATGCCATGTTAAATTCTCAATCAGTCTTACTTTTCTCATTCATTCTTTTCGAAATATAAAAACTTACAGGACTTGGTTAACACGAAACCAATACTTGGTTCACAAGACTTCAAATCCTACTTAAAATATGAATCCCGAAAATAAACTCTCCTATATTATTTCCAAATATATACATTTAACGGGGTTATTAATTTAACATACTTCCCAACGTCTGAACTCGCAAACATCTATTATCCTAACAAAGATCTTAATTTATCACAGATTAATTTAACGAAGCTTTATTATATATGCTATCTCATTCTTAAAAACAGATGACTGTCAGGGTTGTTCGTTGGTGCACTCCACCATCATGGCTTCGTGGATAACCCTTAGCTGCAATACAATTACCTGCAAGAGTACTTGATATTATCCCCCAATATATAGACTATAAGCGGTGTACTTTAGTAAGAGACAAATGCTAATTTTAAAACCCAAATTTGGATAAAATTATAATATATATCAGTTAAAATTTAAGAAGATTTTTGTAAGGTCTTGTTAATGGGTAAATGCGTTAGAGTAGGTTTTTATGGATGGTCGAATAGCAAGACGATATATTATTCATCTTATATAATCTTTCCTATTTTTGTATAATCTATGGTTCCGAAAATATTTTATATTGATAAATATATAGGTGTTAGTGTAAAAATATTCACTCCAACACTCTTCGAGATACGTACTGATGGATTAAATCTCCGTCATTGATTTGATTCCACCAAAGATGCTCATGAAATTGTGATTGAAATTGATTGATTGATCTCCAACTATTGATTCAGCTCCACAAGAAATTGGTGATGTAATTGATGTTGATTGGTCGGGGTACCAGCTGCAAAAACACTCCGATGCTAAAGTTAGATAGAGTTTCTCAGCAGGTGTTCTGTGTGGAAAAGGATTAGAAAATCTGTACCTTTTGAGTTAGGATTTAGCCTCAATTTATAAGCAGAAAGTAGATCTAGCTTTAGGGTTTCATAAATATCTTAATAACTTCACTTATATGTATAAATCCAAGAATACAACCAGATTCATGATAAACTTTGTTATTCTTCTGATATACTTATTATTGTTATAAACATGTATTTTAGTTAATAATATCTAGGGAAAATCTCGTTTATTACCTGGATGCCCTTGTATCTAGCCCTATAAATAGAAGTTGTAATGTTTATTTATTTTACATCTTCAATAAGAATTCTTCCTCTCTTTCTCTACTTTTTTTATCTTTCACACTACGTTATCAGCCACGTTGCTCTACTAGCTAATTGGTAAAAAAAAATCTCTAAACTCTAGTTTTATTTTTGTTACTAGTTTTTCTTTTGTATTTTTTTTACACAAAAGAATCTTTCTTCGTTTATTGTTTTGATTGTTTTATAATCAAATCAGTATTCGTATATGAAGAACCTATACGTATACATATTGTCTAATCAAATAGATAACATTTGTATAATAATTTTTGTTTTTGTTCTCTTGCTCACAGACACCATACAAAGAACATATACATGAGCTTTGCTCCCTGTTGGTCATTCGTTTTATGTTCTATTGGTTTTACATGTGCAGTCAACGCGCAAAATACGACAAAGTTATTTCATTTTATTTTTCAGTTCTTTTTCTTTATGTTTCCGATTGCTTTTGAACATAAAAGTCTATTGGGATTCGTGAAAGTATAATACTCCCTCCGTCCCTAATATATAGGCGGAGTTGTAAAAATTTGTAGTCCCATTAGATAGCGGACTTTCAATTCCAAAATGGGTTTTTCCATATATTACTCTTATTTATTATAGATAGCTATCACCATAATTAAGTTATGTTTCTAATATGGGAAATTGTACAAAGGGTAAAACAGGAAAGAGGATGGAAATGTAGGAAATCAAAAAAAAATCTTATTCTAAGAGAAACCCACTTCTCCGCCTATATATTGGGGACGGAGGGAGTACAAATAATGTATTTATTTTTTCATACCTACACAAATCAAAAAGGTCTTATACATGGAAAAGTCATCTGCTTTTAATATTAATTTTATATTTACATGTGACCTCTAAGTTTGTTGTTGATAAAGAAAAGGAGCATTAAAACTCCTCACGATTCGTGAAAAGTGCTACACCTAATTTTCACATAAATCCAAAATCCAACTACCATAAACATATGTACTTATACTATTTCTATTTCAGCTATTAGTACCAAAAGAGACATGGCTTGCTTTATTAATAGAGCTATTATTTCCTTGTATCGCTGTGTCTTATTTTATTTTATTTTTCAATTGCATATTTGCTTGTTAAACAGGGTTGATAGCTTAAGTGTTGTTGTCTCATGACGATTTTATTTTATCACATATCTCTTTGTTTATTTTCTTTTCTTTCTTTCATGTTGATAATATAAATTGATTATTAATCTTTATATTAATATTTTATTTTATTTTTCTTTTATTCTCAGACAATGTCCAGTCTCTCTAAGATGGACTTTAAGGCTGTTGACATTACTGGAAAGAACTTTTTCAAATTGTTTCTCGTTTGAAGTTATGCGGAGAAATTGTGAATGATTCTGACCTCTTGGAAAAGACATATTCCACTTTTCATGCGTCAAATATATTGCTTCAACAACAATATCGAGAGAGAAAGTTTACAAAGTATTCTGAGCTTATCTCTTGCCTATTGGTTGCTGAACAAAACAACGAATTGTTGTTAAGGAATCATCAAAATCGTCCTACAGGTACAACTCCTGCTCCTGAAGTGAATGCTACTGTTTCTGAAAGCCCTAGGAAAAGGCATAGACGTTGGTTAGGTCCTAATCACTTTAATAATAAGAAACAAGGTGGAAATAATCATCATAAGGGTTAGAAAAAGAATATGGCCACTAAGCAGAAAGGAAAAAGCATGAAAAATCATTTAAAAAAGCACAATGAATCAGTATGTCATAGATGTGGTTCACCAGGACATTGGGCACATGTTTGTCGTACGGCTAAGCACCTTGTTGATCTTTATAAGGCTTCCATTCAAGCAAAAGGAAATAATGCTGAAACCAACTTTGCCCAGTTTGAAATACCAATGGATCTTTCCTATCTTGATCTTAATGATTTCAATCCTGAGGAAAATGCCAATGAGGTTTAAGATATTGATTCGTTTCTCAAAGATGTCTGAGTTTCTTTGATTTTTAATTAGTTTTTATTAGAATGAGTAGTATTTTCTTTTCAATAAGTGACAATATTTTAATTATGGTGGTTATTTCTTTTATCCAGTTGCTTATCAAGTATTTCAATTCAGTCAGTTAGTTTGTTAAAATTCTCTTTAGTAATTAAATTTGATTCAGTTTTTTTATAAGTTTATGTTCTTAACTTATATTGTTATTTATTTAGTTTTGTTTTTCTTTTTATAAAAGAATATATGGATTTCGCTAATGGAAAGTTTGCAACAAACGGTGAAGATACATGTCTTGTGGATAGTGCTACAACACATACAATTTTTTGTGACAAACAGTTTTTCTCCCATGTAACATTAGCTGCGACTACAATTAGTACAATATCAGGGACCTCTAAACTTATTGAGGGTTGTGGAAAATCCTTATTAATGTTACCTAATGGTACAAGAATCCATATTCATGATGCCCTATTTTCAACAAAATCTAACAGAAATTTGTTGAGTTTTAAAGACATTCGTCTTAATGGTATCATATTGAGACAACGAATGAGGATAACATAGAATATCTGTGTATTACTACTATTTTATCGGGAAAGAAACAAGTATTAGAAAAGCTTCCTTCTTTGTCTTCTGGATTGTATCATACTATCCTTATTGAATCACATCTTGTGAATCGTTCGAAGACTTCTAATCCCAATGTTTTCCAACTTTGGCATTACTGGTTAGGTCACTCGGGATCAACAATGATTCGTCGAGTTATATAAAACTCGAATGGACATCCTCTAAAGAATCTAAAAGTCTTGTCGACTACAGATTGTCCATGCAACGCTTGTTATCAATGAAAATTAATCATTAGACCATCTTTGATGGAAGTTGGCATTGGATCACCTAATTTCATGCAACGAATTCAAGGTGATATTTGTGGACCAATTCACCGTTCGTGTGGACCATTTGGTTATTTTATGGTTCTAATTGATGCTTCCACACGATGGTTCCATGTTTGCTTACTTTCGACTTGTACTTTTGCATTTGCAAGACTTCTTGCGCTAATTATTAGCCTACGAGCTCATTTTCCTATCAAAACTATTCGTCTTGATAATGCTGGTGAATTTACATCTAAAATATTTGACGATTTTTGCATGTCGATTGGTATCGATGTTGAACACCTCGTTGCTCATGTGCACACCCAAAATGGTCTAGCGGGATCTTTTATTAAGCACTTACAATTAATTGCTCGTCCATTAATTTGAAGGTCTAAATTTCCATTTACAGCATGGGTCATGCTATATTACATGCTGCAGCACTGGTCCGTATCATACCAACCAGCTATCAAAAGTACTCGCCTATACAACTTGTATATGGGCAACAACCAAATATCTTCCATCTAATAAATTTTGGTTGTGCAGTGTATGTTCCCAAAGCTCCACTTCAGAAAGTGAAAATGGGTCCTCAGCGTAGACTCGGCATTTATGTTGGCTATGAATATCCATCTATCATTCGATATTTAGAGCCTCAAACAGGAGATGTCTTTAAGGCAAGATTTGCAGATTGCCAATTTGATGAGTTAATTTTCTCGCCGTTAGGGGGAGAAATGCAAAAGCTTGAGGAACACTGTGAAATCATATGGAATACACCATAATTAGACAATTTTGATCCTCGTATAAACCAATGTGAACTTGAGGTTCAAAGGATCATACATTCGCAAAACATTGCAAATAAAATGCCTGATGCATTTACTGATACGGGTAGGATAACAAAATCACATATACCTGCTGCAAACATGCCAACGAGAATAATTATCCCAGAAGGACATCATGATAATGCGAATCAGTCCACAATACGGTTAAAGCGTGGAAGACCTCTTGGTGTAAAGGATTCAGTTCTGCGGAAAAAGAGATCAGTAGTTGGCATTCCAGAAAAAGCCATTCTCTGAAACATTGATTGATCAATCAAGTACTGATACACAAGTTTCAACTGAAGAGGCACATGTACTTCAAAACAATGAGATCTCAATAAACTATGTTGGTACAAGACAAAACTTGGATAGGAATACGATTATTCCTGATAGTGAATTTTCTTTTACTGTTGCTTTCGATGTCAAAGAAAATGTTGATGATCCCGAACCACAATCTATAGATATATGTCGACATAGAAAATATTGGCCAATGTGGAGGGATGCAATTCAAGCAGACTTCAACTCATTGGCTAAATGTAAAGTTCTTGGCCTAGTTGTTGAAACTCCTGAAAGTGTAAAAGTCGTCGGATACAAATAGGTATTCGTACGAAAACGTAACAATAAAAATGAAATTGTGAGATACAAAGCTCGACTCGTTCCACAAGGTTTTTCACAAAGACCTTGTATTGATTACCAAGAAACCTATTCTCCAGTGATGGATGCCAACACATTTCGGTTTATAATTAGTTTGGCATCTTCAGAAAAGCTTGAAATGCGTCTTATAGATGTCATCACAGCTTATCTTTATGGGTCACTTGATAGTGACATTTATATGAAATTCCCTGAAGGATTTCGTATACCTGAAGCAAACAATTCCAAACAACCAAGTGTATACTCAATAAAACTTCAAAGGGATTTGTATGCACTAAAGCAATCTGGGAGAATGTGGTACAATCGCCTCATTGAGTACTTATTAAAAGAGGGGTATACTAATAATGCTATATATCCATGTGTTTTCAACAAGAAATCCAGTTCTGGATTTGCTATTATTGCGGTATACGTTGATGATCTAAATCTTGTCGGGACTCTAGAAGAGCTCTGCAAAACCGCTGCTTATTTTCAAAAGGAATTTGAGATGAAAGATCTTGGTAAAACCAAATATTGTCTTGGTTTACAAATTGAGCATGTCTCATTTGTCCATCAATCTACTTATACAAAAAAAGTCTTAAAACACTTTTATATGGACAAAGCACATCCATTGAGTTCACCAATGGTCATGAGATCACTTGATTTAGATAAAGACCCATTTCGCCCTAAACAAGATGGTTAAGAACTCCTTGGTCCAGAAGTACCATATTTAAGTGCAATTGGTGCTCTTATGTATCTTGCAAATTGTACAAGGCCTGACATTGCCTTTTCAGTTAATTTACTAGCTAGATACAGTTCTTCTCTAACTTTAAGACACTGGAATGGGGTAAAACACTTATTTTGATGTCTTAGTGGAACTATTGATTTAAGATTATTTTATCCTTATAAATATGAATCAAAACTAATTGGGTATGGAGATGCAGGTTATATTTCTGATCCACACAAAGGATGATAACAAACTGGGTATTTTGCTCACTTATGGTGATACATCTATATCTTGGCGGTAAGTAAAACAAACCAATGCAGCTACCTCTACAAATCATTCTGAGTTATTCGCAGTCCATGAAGCAAGTCGTGAATGCGTTTGGTTAAGGTCAGTAATACATCATATTCGAGAATCATGTGGACATCATTCAGTTAAAGACTCACCAACAATATTATACGAAAACAACACTGTTTGCATTGCACAACTAAAAAAATGGTTTCATCAAAGGTGATAGGATAAAGTATATATCTCCAAGGTTTTTCTTTGCACATGATCTACAGAGGATGGTGAGATTGATATTCAATAAGTATGTTCAAGTAACAATCTAGCAGACCTCTTCACCAAAGCATTACCAACTTCAACATTCAAGAAATTGGTTCACAAGATTGGAATGCGTCGTCTTAAAGATTTTTAAGTCAAGATTTGCTAAAGTATTCATCATGGGGAGCATCTTTGTAAAAGATATTTCATCGGACTTATTGCGATGTACTCTTTTTCCTTCGTCAAGGTTTTGTCCCACTGGGTTTTCCTTGTCAAGGTTTTAATGGGGCATCATATGCTTGTCCAACACTATTCTAAGTCTCATTTTTCAAGTTTTACTCTCTTGAGTTTTCCTGGCATACTATAGTGACTTAGACACATTGGTCATCAGGGGGAGTGTTATAAACGTGTATTTTAGTTAATAATATCTAGGGTAAATCTAATTTATTATCGGGATGCCCTTCTGTCGAGTGATAGACACATTTTTGTGTCTAATTCGTCTCGATTCCATATATTGTTAATACCCATTTTTGTACTTATAATGGTCTTTTATGTGTGTGTAGGTATTTTTTGCCAATAAACATTTTTGGAAAAATTTACCCGAAAAGTTGCTGAAGGCACCCCGAAGGAATTGTTATTAGCACCCATCATTTGGATAAGGGCCACCCCAAGGCACCCACTGTCAGCACCCCTACTCTGGATAGGGGGCCCCACCTTTCTTCTCAAAATTCAAATATTCTTTTTGGCGGGAAAATGAACCAACACACCTGAAGATTTAGGGTTGGAGTTTTGATCGATATTTAAAGAGATTCAATCACTGGAATAGGTTGTAATGAACCTGTTTGAGGGAAAATATGGTTTAGTCCAAAAATCAATCCAAAAGTACGGTTTAGTCCAACCCGAGTCAACTAGGTACAAATTAGTCTAAAATATGAAAAAATACACAAATAACCCTTATTATTTACAATTTAGTCCAAATTTTTGCAGTTTAGTCCACAGTGACTCATAATGATGTCAGCAATTTTAAATAATTTAAAAACGATTTATCTTTTAAACCGCTCGTTCAAAATTCATAAACTTTATATATTCGGAAAACTCTTTTCGATAGCTACAAAAAGAGTATCCATATGACTATATAATTTCAGTTTTAAAAAAAAAATATTGGCTTCATTATTTGACGTGTACAAAAAAAAAATATACATGCACGAATTTTGCAGTCATTGTTTCACATGTGCAGCACTTTGTACACATCTACAAAACATGTATGAAATTGGTCATTCATATCCAGACCTATTTTATCATCGGAATTACACTGGTCCACCAATATGACACCCCTGCAAAATATGTATGAAACAGTTTATTCATAATGACACACAAATTTACTTTTTTATGGAAAATACACTGGTGCATCAATATGGAAACTCAGATGCACTAGTATATACACACCTACCCCATATTTTATAAACATAACATGGAAACTCAGATGGATTTGAACCATCAACCTACACAAACCTTATGATAGGCTTGGGCGCTCTACCATTTTGAGCTTTTGAGTCTTTAAATTAGATGCATAAACAGGTGTAAAACTATGTACACATTAACAACCAGCAGGTGTACACATCAACTTGTGGATTGCAACATAAAATCTCTGAGAGAACTTGAGTTTGAACTGTATCCATATTAGTTGTAATTTCTTCTATGAATTGAAGTACTTTCCTTCTATTCTCTTCATGGTAATGTTCATCAGCATCACTAATGCAAGTTTAACTAATAGTAGCACTAATGCAGGTTTCGCTAATAGTACTACTGTTTTCTACAACGGCGACAGAATCATCTGTTATAGCTAATTTGTTCATTATCACTGATCTAGTTTTTTTGTGGAGGCCTGAAGGAGTGCTAATGCATATAAACTAGAACAATTAAAATCTACTTGTTTGATTTTCTAATAAAAGCTAAGATCTGTATCTCAACCTCGAATTAATCGCTCCTAGTTGTTCTGTAAAATAGTATATAGTATTGGGACGAATCTAAAGATAAAATGATACAGTATGTCTGAAATGTCATGTACTGAATCTGAAATGTTACCTGTCAATCCAACAAACAATAGGTCATCATGAGGTTGAAGGGAAACTCTCCCTTTCAATCTGATCAACATATCTTAGTTAGTAAAATTACAAAGCTAGAGACACTTACATCTGTTTTTCCTTAGCGTGTTTTTCCTTGTCAGCAACTCCACCATTTACTTTTTGCTCACTCTCAGCTTGCTAACTCTCCTCTTCCTAACGAATGAGATCCTCATCCTCTTCGAACCAAAAACCTCTTGATATGCTACTTCAACTATATTACTGTAAAATGGAATAAAAGAGTGGGTTGATGACAGTATCCCTATTACACCAAGGTACATAACGATTAACAGGTGTACAACTATGTACACATTGAAAATCAACTTGTGTAAAATTATGTACACATTAAGAATCAAGATGTGTACAACTATGTACACATGTTATACCTAAATGATCCTATCTTTCCATGTTTCCCTTAATCAACAAGCAACTTGGAATATAATAGCACAACATCGAATAATACCAACCACCAAGTAAACCTTATTCCAAGTTCTCCTGCCACTAGACCAGCAAGGAGATGAGTGATAACATATTATCTTTCAAACCCAGAAGTTTCAAAATTATCTTAATTGAAATGAAATAAGTCATATACAAGAGCACAAATATTTATAAATAAATTGGCCACATAAAATGAATTGACCACTCAAAATTTTGATTAACTACTCCGACTTACCCATTGATAATTGAGTATAATGTATAAGGCCATACCTAGCGGAACGAGCAATGAACCTGCAAAATATTGTAACATAACAAAATTGGCGGGGTTTAAAATGACGAAAAATACTTGGATATAATTTAATTGTCCATATGAAAAAATACATAAACAAAACAAGATCCGGGTTATGTCATCCCATAAGTCACCTCCAGTGTTTGAGATTAAACAATAGAAACGCGGATACCTTGAACCAGCAGATTGCATCACGAACATAGTAGGAGAAGGCTAAAAAGACAGTGCAGTTGTACAGAAAAGACCAACTTCCATTAGCTTTTATGAATTTTGTCTCAATAAGAAGGACAAGAAGTGTTTGCTGGTGACCATTCAGGCGGGCTTTAGGGTGCTTACTGACAATAGTTTCCCAAAGGAACATGGTGATATCATCAGACCCCAATACCAGTCTTTCAAGAGCATTTCCTCTCATTTTGCAATTCCTCTCAAGAGAAACCTAACATAGAATTGAAGCAAGGTCAGTGGGAAACATAAAACTGCCAGTACAATAGGGAAAATGCAAGGACCGTCGAAAATTTTGAGAGTTCATAAAAGACGAGATAAGTGTCAACAGATAGGAATGAACAACATGAAGTTTTTCTCCATAATAATTAAGCAGAAGATGTCCTAAGGTAGTTAGGTTAATCAATAAATTTGAAATCAAAATGAATTTCAACAGGTGCACTCGTTAACAATCAATAGGTGTACAATCATGTGTACATTGACGATCAACATGTGTATAACTATTTGCACATTAAGAATCAACATGTGTACAATTATGTACACATTAAGAATCAACATGTGTACAACTATCTGCACATAATCAACATGCGTACAATTATGTACACATTAAGAATCAATACGTGTACAACTATATACACATTGATAATCAACAAATCTTAAACCTGTGATACTCGGGTGTGGCATCCATTTCTTATTGAGACAGGAATGTCTGCTTGCATTCAAGAGTGCTAAGGCAGTGCATGAGGTTACAAGAGAAACAAACAAAAAAATTAAATAACTAGAAATAAAAGGTAACTCAGCATAGTACTCCATAAGCTTATTTACCCAAACATAAGCTTATGGAGTCAATTTTCCACACGTGTACCAATTTTTACACCCTTTCTATTTACACAATCATAAACTTATAGAGTCATTTTATCCACATGTGTTCCAATTTGTACACCCAAGTTTTAAGCAAGCATAAGCTTATAAAGTCAATTTTTTACATTTTTACCAGTTTGTACACCCTAGTTATTTATGCAACATAAGCTTATGGAGCCATTTATTTTCACATGTACACCCTAGTTATTGATGCATGCATAATATTATGGAGTCAATTCTCTACAAGTGTACCAGTTTGTACACCCCATTTATCTACCCAAGGATAAACTAATATTCATTTTTTCCATATGTGTACTAGTGTTTACACCCTAATTTTATGCAAGCATAAGCTTATGGTGTCAATTTTTTTACATGTGTACCAGTTTGTACGCCCTAGTAATCTATGCAAGCATAACCTTATGGACTCTTCCATATCACAGGTTGCACACATATCAAACTAATTCTATGGGAAAATCGATAACATGAAATCCATGCAAAATGAAATGACGTACCTGTTGTTTCTATAACGACGAGTTCAAATTTATCTCGCTTCTTATTAACCAATTCCAAAAGCATTTTAACTAAGTCCTCTCTCAAAGTCCAATATAGACATTCATTATTGACCATAACAATTACTTCAACCACAGAAGAGTGGCTAGCAACCAATGAACTATCAATATATATCTACCTCCCCAAATTGAAACAAAGAAAAAAAGATAAGCACGGATTCACAAGATCAATTTTTTTAACACAGACTAAAATACAACAATACATACCCCTAATCCAAAAATCCCAAATCCATACGACCACACCATTAATAACAAACCAGGAAAAAACCATATGAAAGTAATACTCACATATTAGTCGCACTGATCCATTTCAAAAACTATCCATATATTCCTAAAATGCTACATAGATTTGATCAAGATACCTACTGGTATATGAGACTTCAATTACATTGAAAGTACAAACTTAAACAATTTGATATGCACAAAGGTTGGGTATAAAGAATCCATCTAAGTAGAAACAAATGGACACAAGATGTGGATAGACATGCTTTTACAACAACCATACCATTTTATCTCCCTTACTATTATTATTATAACGTTATACCAACATAAAACCTCCTAACAAAGTTTGCACATTATGTCAATCGATTATTATTAAGTAATTCCCAAAATCTACAAGGGAACGAAAATTAACCATGCTCTACTAAGGCTATCTCCTAACGGATTTGTATATCCAGAGCACCAGATCCCCCTTGGTGAATAAGAATATTGTCAGAATTATATTAACTGTGATCGGAACAGTACCTATACAATACAATAGCAAAATATGCTTGAACTTTCAATAGGTAGTGAAAATTACTTAATGAAAAATTAAGATATACATAAATAATAATGCATTAAAACTCTTCTTGTAAACAAGAATCTTTACTTGATATATCTATGATTCCAACTAAGCACATTATAAAGCATCAGATGTTGTGAGGAAGTTTGAATTCTCCATTTAAATTTCATTTTCCCTTCCGCCCAATCAAAACAATACCATTTTTTTACTACCACCTCAAATTAGGATTACACAACAACTAGATTTACAACCCGCTGTTACAAATATCCAAATGAAAAACCGTGGAATTTTTGACATTTTGTATCAACTAATTAAATTCCCTAATAAAAACCAAACAATAAACATAAAATTAAAGATAAATCAAATTACCTAAAAGTTACTCATGAGAAGATCCTTTGGGTAGACAATCTCGTCTAGCTATCCTCCTCAGAAGAATATCCAAAACTCTTGATATCAATCAAAACTAATAGATCAAAGGAACATTGAATCTCACATACAAAAGTTCTGAATTTCCTCCTTCGTATTTGGTTTGTACATAAACCTTACCACCGATCTGGTGCCGTCTCTCTCATATCAAGGGTTTCATTGAAAAATTAAATCGGGAAGAACAAGAGATTAAGATATAAATCAAAGAAATTTGATAGGAGTAATCGATCCGAAACATGGTGAACAACTAAAACCTATGTTTGTTTTCTCTACAGATCCCTAGCATAGAGAACAACGACGAAATGATCTAGAATCAAATCATTATACATTTTCTAAATAAGTGTCATTTTGGCATTATAAAAAAAGGTTTTGGACTGAATCGTTAAGATTTGGACTAACTCGTTCATGATTTGGTAAATTTGGACCTCCTAGTACTAGGATTGAGGAGGGAGGACTAGACAGTCTAAAGCCCAACAAGTTTGGGATTAAACGTTAATTTCTACACCTGTTTGAGCTAAACAGGCATGGTATGCTCGATGGATTTGATCCAGTTGGGGTAGATAAGCTGGGAGAAGAAAACAGAGGTGTGGAGTGTTTCACGGGTTGTTTAGATACCCTGGATTGGATTTGGGTGAGATTCTGTATGATATTTTCATAGGATAGGATTCGTATTAGCCTGTTCCTATATAACGGGCAAAGTATGAGCTGTAGAATAGAAAAAATAGGAATAGAGATCGAGTTTCTACAAAACAGGGGATGGAGAAATATATCGGGGTTTTTTTTGTTTCATTTCGGGAAGTTAAGTGTTGTTAAGGAAGTTAAACTCTCTGGGATTCGTATCTGACAAGTTTGGTAAGTGTTGACAACCCAGGATGCCGCGTGAGAAGATTAGGAAAGAAAAAAAAATTGTCGTAACTTCCGGTGAAAGGCAGAGAGAGATTTGGAAGATATTCTAGGGATATTTTAGGTCTGTAATGCTATATATATGTTGTTCGAGTCACATAAAGGGATCCTGTACACTTTGGGGTAGTTGCAGAGAAAAACCTAGGCTTGCAGAGACGATTTCACAACCTGTAGAGAAGAGGAAGAAGAAGAACACAGAACAGCAGAAAAAGAAGGTCACAGAATCCGTGGCCATTTCTTTCAAACTCAACACCATTTGTAACAATTTTTCCAACTATTATTTTGAGTTCGCAACAGTTCTGTTAAGGTTCTCTGTAACAGCGAGTCTTGTAACAATTATATTTGTTATAAGCTCACAGCTTTATAACTTTTCATCCTTTTAATCAACTTTTGAGCAACAAAGATGTATTTTGAGAACATGGTTAATATGAGGAGCTAAACCCCATTGCTGAGGCGACGGAGGAAGCCAATTTTCCAAGATTTGTGTGGTAATTTCTATTTAATTAATTTTTGCAATCTCTTTTATGATTATTTGCCTTGATTGAGAATTGATTGAATGATTTTTCCTAAGCAATTGTGATTTCTCTTGATAGATTATGCTTAGACCTAGGTTTTTGATATTCTATGCTTTCGAAATACACTTGTTATTCTATAAATCTACCTTTGCAGAATATTAGAATCACTTTAAACGTAAAGAGTTGCATGAATATTGATTAGATTAAATCACAAAGAAATTGGATATTGGTGGAATCCTAAGTTTCAGTTCTTTTAAAATCTTGATAACTACTTCATATTGAGTTTACCATTTTAATTTAAGTCTAAAGTATCCTTCACAAGTTCGCGAGGAACGACATCTTATTTACCACTTTACAAACAACATAAAAATCACATCATCGAGCCCTATAAATAGAGACTGTAATGTTTATTTAGTTTACACATTCAATAAGAATTCTTCCTCTCTTTCTCTACTTTTCTATCTTTCACACTAATTATTACCCTTATTAATCTTAATTATTATCTTGAAAAATAATTATCCTCTCTTTTAGGAATCATAATTATCTTAAATAATTATAAAATCTAAACCAATTCCTTCATCTTTCTGCTAGATTTTTGCATTTATCTAAATTATTATCTTAAATAATAATTTAAACCAAAAGATAACTATCCTCTTTCTGTTAGGATTTCTATAATTATCTTAAATAATCATAATTATCTTAGATATTAACTATAACTACCCAAGATGATTAACCCATGTTAATATTATCCTCTTTTTGTTAGGGTTTAATATAACCATAATTATCATAGATAATTCCAAAGCCAATATTCATTTTTAAATATCTTAGTCCTCATGAACCTTATCCAAATTAAAACCCCTTTCCTGGAGAGAGGATAATTTGAGTTTGTGGACCGAACCATGGATTCTAAGAGCCAACCAATGGGCTTTTGAGCTTCCATAAAATGGTTTCCATAATAAACCAAATGGGCTTCACTTTTTTGGGTGGATATTTGAAGTAACTTTGAGTCACCCCTTATCCATATATTTATTTTATTACCAAAATTACCCTTTCTAATTAAGTTAGTGTAATGGTTAGTGAGTTAATTAATGATTATTGAGATTAAATTAATAAGTTGATTTTTTTTAAAAGAAAAATTATGGAGAGGGAGAAGAAGAATATGAAGATGATAATGAAGATGAGGGTTTTGGAAGAAAAAAAATTAGATCATTTTCTCTAAGAGCCACAACAAGAGTATGATGTTTTGGGTACTCACGGATACTTCAAATTTAGTTATGGTGCTTAAATTGGCAAAAACATTCCTAAAAATGAACAATTTACAAATTGATTTCGGTTTGGTTAAAAAGTTCGTCTACGACATCTGAAGAACAGGTAGCTAGACTCATCTGCAAGTCTAGTTCGGCTAATGTTTCTGAAAACACAGGTAGCCGAACTCGGCTTTAATGGAGTTTTTCTTTCAGAAAAAAGTTCGGTTAGAAGAAAAAAATTGCGACGTAAACGAACTCAATATATAGGTTTTTCAAAGAAAAGTTCGGTTAGGAGAATTTTATTTCGGCGTAACCGAACTTTTTTGCGACGTAACCGAACTTTTTGCGACGTAACCGAATTTTTTGCGACGTAACCGAACTAAAAGTTCGGCTGAGACATTTTTTTTACGACGTAACCGAACTTTTCTCTGAAAAATAAAAAAACCTACATTAAAGTTGAGTTCGGCTAGTTCGACAAAGTTTTTCACATAATTCCTAGCCGAACTTCTCTCTGCAACTTCCATTTTCAACTCATTTTGATGATTATTTCACATTTTTTCAACCAAAAACGAATGACAAGTATTAGGTTTCTGAGAATATCTTATTTAATGATTTAAATTAAGCTATATATATAGAGGTGGTTGTTGGTGGTGGTGGTAGGTGATGGTCGGTGGTGGTGGGCGGCGGTTGTTTGAGGAGGTGGTGGTTATATATATATATATATATAGGTGGTTATTAGGTTTGTTTTAACAGGGCGATAACAAAACCAAAAGGAAAAATAATCGTGAAGATAATTCTAGGTGAGATAGAAATGCAGGTAGCACTCTGTGTGGTGGACATTGAGTCTCCCTACAACATGCTCATGGGGAAAAAGTGGGTGCACGGGATACAAGGCGTGGCTTCAACTTTTCATCAATGCTTACGTTTCCCAATGCCAAGAGCGATAGGAGAAGTCAAAGGATATACTGAAAGCGTGAAAACTTGCAGCCAAATAGATGTGCGGAATTACGAGGAACCGGCAAAGAAGCAAAAAGAACGATGGAGGAAGGCGAAGCAATTGAAAAAAGACGAAGAATTAAGAATTTATATGATAAAAGCAGAAGAGGGAAGAGGAATACCAAATGAGATTTCAGAAAAGGTAAAAGAACCAGTGCGTGAAATTAAAGAACCATCACCATTAGGCGAACCAAAAGCAAACTTTGCAGCCGCAGAACCAACCAAAGAGATAAACATAGGAACGGAAGAGGAGCCAAAGATGTTGAAAATCGGAACCAAGATGGAGAAAGAAGAGGAAGAAAAACTGATAAACCTATTGCGGGAATATCATGATGTCTTCGCATGGAAGAGATGCCAGGTATAGATCCATAAATTGCATGTCACGGGTTAGATATCAATCCAAATGTGAGGCCATTCAAACAAAAGATAAGGAAGATAGCAACAATGTATCACCCACAAATAGAAGCAGAGCTACAAAAGATGATATATACGGGAATAATCAGACCAGCAAAGTATCCGGTATGGATAGAAAATATGGTGGTAGTACCAAAGAAGAACAAAGGAATAAGGATCTGCATCGACTTTAGTGACTTAAACAAAGCGTGCCCAAAGGACATCTTTCCCCTTCCAGATATACCCCAGACGGTGGAGGCTGTAGCAGGAAGCGAAAGATTGTCATTAATGGATGGATATTCGGGTTACAATCAGATAGCTTTGGCAGAAGAATATCAAGAACATACATTATTATTTGCACCATGAGGATTATATTGTTATACTAAGATGCCATTTGGACTAAAAAATGTAGGTGCGACATATCAGAGAATGGTGGAGAAAATATTCGCAAAATGGGTCCGTACAACGTTAGAAGTCTATGTGGATAACATGTTGGTGAAGAGTAAAAAGGCGGTGGATCATGTTGACAACTTAAAAGAGATATTTGAACAGATGCAAAAAATTAAAATGAAAATAAAACCGGCAAAATGCATATTTGGAGTGGCGTCAGGAAAATTTCTAGGCTACATTGTGTCAAAAAATGGAATAGAAGTAGACCCAGAAAAAGTGCAAGCGGTTCGAGACATGCCATAGCCCGCAATAATAAAGGACGTGAAAAAGATGAACGGACTGCTCGCGTCGCTAGGGCGATTCATTTCGCGCTCTTCGGATAAATGCAAAAAAAAATTCAATATATTAAAGAAGGGAACCAAATTCAAATGGACGGAGGAATGCGTACAAGCCCTACAAAATATCAAGGATTACTTAACAAATTTAACTATTTTGCAGAAAGATGAACCGGGAGAAGAACTGTTGATATATTTGGCATCAACTCCATACGCGTTAAGTGCAGTATTGCTTCGCATGGATGCAGGGGTGGAAAAACCAATCTATTACATAAGCAAAACTTACAGCTCTGCGGAAAGAAATTACACAAAATATGAAAAGCTCATCCTAGCGCTTGTCTATGCAACACAAAAACTCCGCACATACTTTCAAGCACATAAGATCAGAGTACTAACAAAAATTCCAATTGAATCTGTTATGAAGAAATCAAAGAGGGTAGGACGAGTGGAGCGATGGAACGCACAAGTGGAGCAGTTTGGGGTAAAATATGAAATCTTATCTTCGCCAAAGTCACAAGTTATTGCAGCCTTCCTGGCAGAATTTCCATTAGAGAAGGACGCGGATGTGAAAGATATGATGGAAATTGATGAAGAACAAGGAAATCCAACAGACTTGCTCAAAGAATATAATCCGAGAAGATGGGAAATCTTAGTAGATGGATCAGCAAATGGAGAAGGGAAATGAATAGGGATTGTTTTCATTTCCCCACAGAATACTCATTTAGGTTGGATTTCGCATCTACTAATAATGAAATAGAATACGAGGCAGTAGTGCACTCGTTAAGACTAGCAGTCGAAATGAAAATGGAAGATATAAGGATAACCAGTGACTCTCAGTTAGTAATCCGACAATACAGGGTCTGCACAACACAAATGAACCATTGTTACAAAAGTATAAACAACTAATAAAAGATCTTTCAGCAATGATACCAAAGATAAATTGGAGACATATCTGTAGAAAAGACAATAGATTCACGGACGCGTTGGCATTCATCTCCTCAATGATGGTAGATCCAGAAGCCAGGTACATAAACATAGAGACTCTATTGACTACCTCCATAAATAAGGAAGAAATAGACGCATACGCGATGATAATAGAAAGTCAAGAAGGTAAACAGGAAGAAAGAAGACCGGATTGGAGGACAACACTCCATCAATACCTACAGAAAGGGGAACTACCAAAAAACAGGTTGGAGGCGCACAAAATCATGAGCAAAGTGACAAATTATGAGTTAAGAGATGGAGTCCTATATCGAAGGTCATTCCTTGGACCTTCATTAAGATGCCTAATGCGAGAAGAAGGGATGGAAATACTAAAGGCAATCGATTGTGGAGACGCAGGGAACCATAGCGGGGCAAGATTGTTAGCGTACAAAACCAAAATTCAAGGATACTTCTAGCCATATATGCACGAAGACGCAAAAGAAGTATCAAGGCGGTGTGAAGAGTGCCAACGCCATGGAAAAAGAATACATGCTCCAGGGACGACCTTAAAGTCCACAACAAGTGTCTGTCCTTTCGCCAAATGGGGATTGGACATTGTTGGACCATTTATACCTGGAACGGGACAAAGGAGATACTTAATTATCGCAACTGACTACTTTACAAAATGGGCGGAAGCGAAAGCAACGCAAAACATTAGAGATGGTGATGTGTTCGCCTTCATATTTGAAAATATAATTTGCAGATTTGGAATCCCGGTGCAAATTTTCTCGAACAATGGAAAATAATTTGAAGGAGAAAACATATAAATACTATTTAACACATTCAAAATCCAGAGTGGAAAGTCAACCCCACTGTACCCACAGAGTAACGGGCAAGCCAAGGCAACAAACAAAACACTTAGGGACATATTGAAGAAAAAGCTAGAAGGACATAACAAAGGATGGTGCGAACAACTTCACAATGCTCTTTGGGATTACAGAACTACAAGAAGAGAATCTACAGGAATGTTTCCATTCTGTTTGACATATGGGAAAGAGGCGGTACTACCCACAGAAGTAATGATACCCGCGAATATAACAAGCGCGTGAAAAAGAGGGAATTCCATCCAGGAGAGTTAGTGTTGCGAGAAATACCGCCTTATCAGAAAGGAAAAGACGGGAAGTTGGAGAAGGTATGGATGGACCATATATCGTAAAGAGGATCGTTGGGAATGGAGCATATGAGTTGATGGATAATGAAGGGAAAGACATGGGACGAAGGATGGATCACTTATGGAATCGAATATATTTAAAGAAGTATTACCCATATTAAAAATTTTTGAAAATGAAATAGTTTAAGAGAAGAAAGGTGGAAAATTTCGCTCTCAGAAAATCAAATATCTCAGAAAAAATACAAGTAGAAGACAAAGGAGATATTAAGACCTTTTAATAAAACCTCAATAGGAGGCAATAAAAATAAAACCTCTAACTAGGGAGGCTAGGCATCCAATTATGGCGTGCACCCTAGTTCGCACAATGTGCAAGAGGCACATCCACGTAAGACCTAATGCGCGTCATAATTGGGGAAAACCTAGTAATGCATGTTTCAGGAGAAGAATATACCAATCCGAAACCTGACTCATGGAGATAGGGGCGAAACAAAAGCCTATCCAGTTGAGACCCATGAATTAAAAATTCAGGGAATAAGTTCTCTCCTAAGGAATGCAGAAACTCGATCAGGGCGCCGAAGTACACGGTTAAAGTCCTGGCTATGATGCATTCGGTCCTCAAGAAACCCCACTTAGGGTGTGGTCTCGTAACCATAAGCCATATCGGCGGAGGGATAAGAGGCCACGAAAACAACTGGTTGTTGCATCACCGGATGGGTGGATCCCAACATGCATGTTACGGGTGACTTCCTTGAAGGGGCAATCAGGGGGAATATAAGGGACGACACCCTCCCCCAGGGAGCTGAATTATGTCAAAGACGCAATGTCACGGGGCTACTACTCACGGGAGTATCTAGGCATGTCGCATTATCGCGCGAAAATATCTTGCAGAAGCAAAAATACTAAAGATGATAAGGCGAGATCAAAGGGCTATGGCTTGAGAGAGTAATGGATGCCTGCGATTTCGTCGCCCGACCAATTAGAATACTCTGGGGCAAGCATAAGACCCATCAACAGAGTGAGGCTAAATAAGACCTCTAATTAGGGGGGAGTAATAAGACCTTAAAAAGAAACACAAATAATCTTATGAGACCATTGTTTAAAAATTATAGGGCGAACAACAGAGGCGAAAGAATAATAGGGTTAACTAACGCGGAAGAGTTGTGAAAGGCGAAACAATAAAGCGGAAAGGGTGTAAAGAAAAAAAGGTAATAAACATGTAAAAAGGGACAAGGCAGTAAAAAGGTATAGCCAGGTATGTATCAAAACTTAAGCCACTAATATTTCACGAAGGCGGTACTAGCGCCTAATAAAACTCATTGGTTATATATAATTATTCCAAAAAGGCGAATAACAGAGGCAAGTATGGGAATGTAGCACAGTGTTATTCGCCTTTTTGGAGAAAATAAGTATGAAAAAAGTTGTATGCAACCAATCAAGATAGGAAAATAGGTATATTTTGTACTTGCTTCACTAACTACACATGAGTACGCAGAATTAAGCATAAAAAAACAGGTATGCGGAGCTCAAAAGAAAAAACTAGAGTTAATGCCCCCCAAGCTTGGGAGCGCCCAGGTGTCTAAGGAAAGTAACGAAAAATAAACACAAAAGTTAGAATTTAAGGAGCATCTTGAGGAACTTCCTCATTTTGAACAGAAGACTCCACAACGACAGGACTCTTATCCCCAACAGGTCTGACTTCGACTTCATCATCTTTAGATCGACCCTCTGATCTACACCATCATCCTCACTTTCATATTCATCACTGTCAGACTCTGGGAACGCTTCATCATCGGAAATTTAATGAGGGTCGAGTTTTGGCATGGGAACTGAATAGGTGTTGCAGATTTGACTTGCAAAGATCTCACTCTTAGCAAATAGATCGCGGGAAGCATGCTTTTTAACATTCCCAATGGCGACTTCCATCACCTTTTGAAGACGAGAAAATCTCCTCTCCTGCTTGTCACGCGCAGATCAAATCCCTTACGCGCCTTGGAAAGATCATATTTCAGCTTTTTGATGACAAGTTGTTTCGACGCATCAGACGCTGCAAAGGCACGAAAATATAGGTTACAACAGGGACGGTAAAATAAAAGAACGAAGTAAAGATATTCCAAATTAAGATGGAAAGCTGAGGCAGCCAACTTTTCTACCCGAAAATATTTCTCTACCCGAAAAATTCAATATTAGATTCAATCACACCAGTCCGGCTTTGGCTCTGATATCGATTGTTCGGTAAATGAGCACCCCGAAAGGAAATTGGTGATTTGAACCAAACATATATAAATAATAAGAGAAAAGGAAGATAAAGAAGCACACAACCACAATACAACATATATAAGTGGTTCACCTTTACAGGCTACATCCACGAACAACACCACCACAAAAATTTATTACAATCAAAGACCATTAAATGCTCTTTCCACATCTCATGGAAGAAAACTCAAACAATAAAAGTTAACAAGACATACCCATGAATACCATTGAGAAATCTTATAAATGAATCTAAATCATTCTTCAAACCAGCCTCATGTCTTCTCTTCTACACCTTCTTCACAGTTGCCAATAACAGAGGAAAAACACTTTAGAAACCTGGTTTAGGGCAAAGCCTTAAACTCTAAACACTATAACACCAAAATCCTCTCTACAAGTTTTTTTCTCACATCGAAATTGACCTTCACAATAGTAATCGACCCTCCCTAACAAAGAGACCAAAAACCTAAGCACAAGGCTTTTCCAATCTTTTGGGTTAGATTGTGTATAAACCTCAATTCTACTCCTATTTGTAGAGATATAAATTTAGCCCTTAAAAAACCTTAACTTTGGGAATAAATTTTTCTAACTTGGCTCTCAAAGTTCCTAAACTTTATGAACAAATTTACTTACCATAGAGTTTGACCAAAAACAAACTCTATAATACCACCGACTTATACTAACAAGAGGCAGTAGTAATACCAAGTGTCTGGCTTGCATACCTAAGGCTAAGAAACCATTCGGCTACATTGGCAATTTGTAAAAAGCCCAAAATCTATGTCCCAAGACGCAAACCCAACTACGTAAACTACCCCTCAACTGCACTCTGTCTCTACCCTCCTATTACTCGCATTTTTAATGTACAAAACGAACCCTAAAGCACTTCCAAGCTTGCGATGAGGATTTCTTTCTTTTTTATGATGTAAATGTTAAATATATTAATATTTATAAATGCAATGAGGATTGGGCATATAGACATATAGTGCTAATATTAATTTGTATACATGCTCAGTTAGCTCAGTTCCTGGCTGTTAACATATGTATACATGCTCTACTCGCATAGGTATTCATAGTAGTTAATCAGTAACAAAAATTAGAGACGGAGTCCATTGGGTGCATGTGAGGCCCATGTACCCCAATTTTTTTAAAATTTTAGTAGAATTAGTCCTCGATATACCGGGGTGAGCGTTTGGCCCGTAATCCGTGGATTTAACCGACAACAACCTTATTTTTGTAGATGGATATCTGGACCGTTCGCTAATGGGTTGGATGTGGATGGAATTTTTGAAATGCGGATTATGGATCGGGTCCGGATACAACCTTGAAAATCCATTGGACATTCACATCCGTCAAGTTAAGGGCATTTATATAGTTTTAGAAAATACTATGGATCATTTAGGAATTCTTAAGGTGTTTTTTTAGGGTGTTGTCCATGGCATTTTAATATTTATATACATATATAAGATATGTAGGTATCATAAGAAGTCATTTATTTTGGCTTTATTTCTTTATTATAAATTTGAGCTAAATAAATCCTTTGGATTATCCGTATTTAATCCGTCCATCCGTACATCTATTGGATACAAATCTGTTGGATGTTTAATTGAATGCGGATGAAAATTTTGAAATCCGTAATGTATTGGATCGGATGTAAATGAGGGGAAAACCAATCCATACCGACCCATACTCACCCGTACTTGGATGAAAGGTAATTTTTAAGACTTGTGGGTGCAAATATATAAGGTAAAATCAAAATTTTGTGTCTTTAATGGGGTCAGAAAATTTGTAAAGACCAAACAAAATATTGTTCGACCCTAGGACTGAATTGCTCTGGCAAAATGGATATAAGACATTTCGTTGGGTCAAAACTTCGTTGATGCTGTCATTGAGGTTGATATTACAAGTCATAACAGAGAATTTGACAAGGTTGTATGCATGTGTGCTTGTTATTTTTCTCTCTATGAATCATCAAGTGGGATTTTCGTTTTGGAAGGGTCCGTTTGATTTGTCTGACTAGTTTTATGCTGACCATTATATTTTCTCCCTTCCACCCAAAAAGAAAATGTTCATCATATGGCAAGGGTGTGCATGAAAAGTGTCAAAGATGCTCTAAGAAATAAGAATCAATCAAAGGGATGGGAGATAAAACACAAAAATGCAGTTCCCATCGAGTAAAATTGGAGTTTAATGGAAGAAAAACTCACAGAAGAGACAAGTCCCAGGCAGCAAATTGCTAGCATTATTGGAGCCAAAGTCTCGATTCTTCCCTTCTAAGGAGGGAATCTGTGGCCTACACCAACATTATTGAATGGTACAATGGGGTCAAGCTACATTCGACATGTCTAGGGAAATTTTGGCGAGGAATTTGAAAATTCTACGGTCAAGACCCTACTAGACTATGACATCGACCGGGACTAGTATGAGCAGATATATACTTTTATGATGGGTTAACAGTTTTTCCCACTTACCTCGACTTGCTTGATATTTTAAGTAACTGAAAGAAAGATTAGAGATTTGTGGACCATTTTGGAAAACAGAACAAAAACTAGTTTCTTCCCGGTTTAATCTATAATGTAAATGGTTTTATCAAGGTTTACATCAGAGTAAAACTAGTTTCATCCATATAAATAGTTTTATCAAGGTTTACATTAGAATGAAACTGGTTTCATCAGGGTTTAATCATGTTCGACAATAACCCAACATTCAGCTTCAATTGGAACCATTTATAACTACAAAGCCATTGACACAACTCACTGACGAGAATTACTGGGCATACTGTAACGATATGTCTCCTATAATTAACAAGTGCAAAAAAGAACAACTAAGGAGGGAATAGCAAGTTCTCAATAACTATCCAAAATCTAGAAAAACGGACCTGGAAATATTCCAAACGTAAGCTTGATCAATAAAAGATCTCATTCCCATTTTGGGTGGTGAGACATAAATCCTAACGGCCTCACAAACACACATCAACTAATATCCCCAATTTGAACATTAGAAAAGTACTATATGTTTTTTCTAGACCTATAAAAAAGAATACAATGGTTATTGAATCGATTAATTGAAAATTCTACCGAAGAAATATTCAGAAGTAGATACGTGAGTTTAATGCCTTACAATTGCTTTCCAAGTTGTGATGGAGAATCTAACAAAGTTATATACATGATGAACCTGTCTCTATTTGAGGGATAAACCTTGATTGAGAAATTGTTGCGTGAGCTTAGTTTCCTACAACAACAATATTGATTGATTCAAAGATAGAAATAGTTATAGGATACTAGTGGGAAGGCAATGTAGTCAAGTACAATCAATATTTTGGGCACCCCTCGCTTTTGGAGGGGACCATGAATTCATTTTTGGTAGGTTATTGGTAAGTAAATTAAAAACACCCCTTATCCACATATTTATCTTAATATTAAAATTATGCTTAGTAAAATCATTAATTAAGATAATTAATGATTAGTGTAAGATCAAATCAGTATGTTGTTTTTTCTTTTTAATTACTGACAGAAGAAGAAGGAGAATAAGAGTTTTGAATTTTTATTTGTAATCCGAACCTTCAAACTACTTTGGTATACTTTAATGTTAGTTTTTTGTTGCTTGAATTGGCCAAAATTTCCTGAAAATGAGAAATTTTATAGCTTGATTTGGGCTAAGTCGAATACGTTCGGCTACCAGATCTGAAGAATAGGTAGCCAAACTTATCTGCTAATATATAGTTCGGCTAATATTTCTGAAGGTGCAGGTTGTCGAACTTAGTTTTAATGGAGTTTTTGCTTTGAGAGAAAAGTCCGGTTAGGAGAAAAAAATTCCAACGTAACCGAACTCAATATATAATTTTCAGAGAAAAGTTTGGTTAGGAGGAAAAAATTACGACGTAACAGAACTCAATATGTAGTTTTCATAGAAAAGTTCGGTTCGGAGAAAAATCTGCGATGTAATCGAACTTTTTTGGAAAAAAAAAACTGCAACGTAACCTAACTAAAGATTCGGCTAGGAAATTAAAAGTTCGTCTTGGAACTTTTTTTGCGAAATCGCCGAACTGTTCTTGATTTCTATCAGGTTCGGCTAGTTCGACAAAGTTTTTCACAAAATTCCTAGCCGAAGTTCTCTATGCAACTTCCATTTTCAACTCATTTTGATTATCTACTCATTTTTCACACCAAAAACGAATCACAAATAATGGGTTTGTGGAAATTTCTTTGAATCGATGGCGACAAGGAAGAGAAGGAGATTAGCCGTCTAAAAGTAATAATTTTGTGAAAAATTAAATGTAATGAGTTTGTTATAATTTTGATTTTTTTTTTGTTAATGATTTAGTTAGGTTATGTATATAGGTGGTTATTATGTTAGTTATAAATTAAATTAGATTAAGGGTAGGTTAGTCATTTCCATTCTTTATGACACCCCTTATAGGTAGATATTTTTATCACCTTAGAAAAACGAGGGGTGCCCAAAATATCACAAAACTTTGATAGACACCAACGTTATTTTTATTTTCCTAAGAATAGATTAAAATTGATAACCATGTGACAAGCGCACTAAAATAAATCAATACAACGTTATCTGACAACAATTACATGTTATAAACATGTCCATATACGGTTCAGGTGGGCAGGCAATGGGGTCGACTACTAATTCATTGCCGAATTGACATGTCCATATACATACAGTTGAGCAATGACTTTGAAATGTGTAAGGTCAAGAGTCAAGACCATGACATCTAAGGCAACTAGTCTTTGTTATCGCTATTCACCCATGATGTGGATTCAGGAAATATGAAGAAAAAAAAAAGTAAGAAAATGAGGGCCCAACGCCCTCCAAAAATAATCAAAATGTGTAACAAAGATTATGAGAGAAGGTAATAGGAAAGTATCCTAATTTAATTGGGGCCCCAAAAAACAATTAGGAGCCTCACCCTACAAGATAAAAAAGGTCATGAAATAGCAATTGGTGGATATCCCTTATCCAAAAAAATTTTAAATGCCTAAACTACCCCTAAAGCATTGGTGTTAATTAAGTTGTTAATTAGTTTAGTTAGATTAAAATCAGATTTAGGGATAAATTTTTGATAAAAGTTATAAAATTGTGTTTTAGTGTTGTGGAGAAGGAGAAGTTGAGTTTTGGGGGGAAAAGTTACGGTTATTTGAAATGAGTGATTTTAGTGGAGGAAATGATGTTGGTGAAGCTTCAAATAACAAATATGATTGTGTTGATGGTGAGATTATCTTGCATTCCCATTTGGATTGGATGTATGATGAAGACATGTTAGTAGAGGAAGCCATCAATAATGGTGCAAATGAAGATCCCATTGCTCAAAATGAAGGAACCAACCCTCAAAATGAGGAACCCGAAGCTCAAAACAATCAGGTAAACATCTTATACCCTTCGATTTGTCTGTTTGTTGCTCCAAGTGGTCGAATCATCCACACAATGGAATAACTCAGTGTAAGGGTCGTCATAGTCGGGGGGTGTATACCCAAACGACTCTCTAATGTCGTTACTTTATTGACACTACCAATGACGACTCAAACCTGCAACTTTTCCAGGTTATGAAAAATCGTTAGGGAAGTGTTTTAAACAATGACGACCCTTTAAGCTAGGTCACTTAGAGTCGTTATGTTGTTTTTTTTACACCTAGACGACTCTAAAACCGAAACTCTCTGTACAAAAATAACACTTAGGGTCGTCATAGATGTAGTCATATGAAATGACGATCCTAGGTAGCAATTACTAATTTCTGTTAGAGTCGTTAGGTTTAGTAGTTATATATAGTAACGACCCTTGCCCATATTATCATAATTTTTGATTTCATAGAATCATTTCATTGAATCGTAAAAGGATTACATCTTGCATAGCGTTGCATTGAGGGAAATAAAAAACAATAGATAATAACGGTGCACTTAAACACTTAACCATAAACGTTGTAATTATAGGTAGTGCCTTCGAAGATGAGGTAGCAATCGTCGAACTCAAACTTTTTTCCACGAAGCACTTCGTATCGAGCATACGCCTTCCCCAGCTGAAAACGCAAAACACAATAAGTTAGTATCATTCAAAACTTGGGATTAGTTTTACCTCTTGTTTAAATACTTACTCTTATAGCACCCAACATATTGGGTAAGGCTTCCCTTAATGCCTTCATTTCTCTTTTGAAAGCTTCACATTCGAAGAATATCTCCTCAAACCGTTTCTTGACTAGTTTCAAAGACCTTGAGTTACAATTTCCGTCTAACGCGATGAAAACGATGAATACACGGTTCCACCAAGAATCCGATGTTTGATCAATGTCTTTTCCTAGATCTTCAAAGTGGTTTTTGAGTGTCAACCAAGCTCTCGCAATGGCGCAATTCTCTTCGGAAGTGTAGAGAGTAGCCAAGGTGTTTCCTTTTCTTTTTGCTCTTAGATGATAAATGAATGAGAATGAATTTGAAGGTTGAGAATTATGGTTTGGGTGAAGAAGGGGTTAGATATGGGTCTCTATTTATAGAAATTAACGACCCAACAGTCATTTTTTGGAATTTTTAACAGTTGCTTGACTCAACCACATTGGGTGAATTCAAAATTCACATTAACTGCTAAATGGGTCGTTACATGATATATTAAAAAAGTGACGACTCTTTTAGAGTAAAAGAGTCGTCTTCTGTTTTGTTTATTGGCTGACGACTCTACTATCAAAGAGTCTCTGTGTTAAGTGACATTTAGAGTCGTTAATACGACTTTCTCCAGAATGACGACTCATACCAAATATTTCAAATAAACTTTAGAGTCGTCACTCGTATGTATATAACCCTTGACGACCCTTATTGGAAATATTTACTTAACAAATACTTGAACTCATTTTATTGAATCGAAAAAAAACATACATGTACTATGAAATAAAATAGAAGAAAAAGACATAAAATAGTTCAATACATTGCGCTTGAAAATCTAAACGAGTTTAATTATAGAAAGCGAATTTCCATTCGCTTTCCTCAGAGAGAATATAGCAGTCCTCGTGCAAAAACTCATGGACGTACTTTAATTCGTATTGGCTACGACCCAAAGAGTACTGGAAAAACAATTTTTTTATAAGTTAGTGTTGTCGAATAACAATAACCAAAGAAATAATTTTTGATGAATGGCTAATTGATTCACAAACTTACTCTATCCATTCGAGGTTCGTTGGAAGAGCATCAGCCCGAGCTTTCAATTCGTCTCTCAGCAATACGCATTCATTGTATAAATAATCGTACCTTTCCCTTATCTTCTGGAGCGTCCTTCTATAACGATTTCCGTTTAGTGCTTTAAAAACCTTAAATACACGTTTCCACCAAGCATTGTATGTTTGATCAATGTTAAGGTACGGATCTCTGTTTGGGTCCTGGTTACTGGCGACCCATTGCGCTCTTTCAAAGTCGTGCTTCGTGACCGTGGTGTGTGCTCTAACAATAGAAACATCTTCTTGATTATTGAACGGAGTTTGAGCCATTTTTAGTGTTTGAAAGTGATGGGTTACTGATTTGGGAAGAATGAAAGTGAATAACTTTAAAAGGGATAGGTCTCCTTTTATAGGAAAAAAAGACCCAACGGCTAGTTTATTTTGAAAAAAAACGTTATTTTCTTCTAAAAAAAGGCAATAACTTCTCCTAGGAATCAAACGTAAATTTGATTTTCAAAATCTGCAATAACTGCATTTAGAGTCGTCATCTTTTGTATATATAACCTAACGACCCTTTCAGAAAACTGAACAGAATGGTGTGTGTATGTATCTAAAGAGTCGTTAGCTTTCTTTCAGGGTCGTCAATCTTTACCAAAAGAGTCGTTCGCCTGCTATAATACCCATGACGACCCTATTCGTGGTATACAGACAAGACTTCCTTACTATTTGGTCGTCAATCTGCTAAAATAGTAATTGACGACCCTGGTAGAGGTATTGATGACCAGAATTTCTAGGCTTTAGAGTCGTCAATGTTATGTTTTAAATAGTGACGAACCTCTTAAGAAGGTTTTGTGTTATGTTTTAGTTCGTGGTGCAACCAAGCTCTCAACTAGAACCAGTCTCTACGATGGGTCCGGATACCTCACAACACTATATGACTGATTTGGTACGTTTCCCTTAACCGTTTAGTTATATTTAATTTTAAATTATTTTATTAGTGATCTCATGGATGTGTAATTTGTTCGGTGAATGTAGACATGGATAGACAAGGCTGAGGCAAGGGAATGGCTTATCTCAAAAGAAAAAGAGAAGATGTGCGTGGTTGTTCAAAGCAGACACGTCGATTGTAAGAAGATGGAGATGGTATGCGAGAGAGCGGGGAAAAGGGAGAAAGTTGATGTAATTTTAAAGTGGTAAGTAAGGTTGTCGTTCACTCGGACTT
>JAJJMB010006973.1:1455374-1494052 GCA_023531105.1 Papaver atlanticum | reverse complement strand
CCTTATCCGTTGCTGGAGTCCGCATAACACTCGTCCCTTGGGTTGCACTTATCAACTTTCCGAGCCAATTTTGCCGCAAAAACCTATTCCTCCAAAAACACCTACAAAGGGATAAAATACCAAAATTAGTACAAAAATGGGTACTAACAATATACACAAAAGAGATGAAAAATAGACACATAAATGCGTCTATCAAAAGTCACAAAGGTAAGAATTACAAATATGAGAAGAAGACAACTAGGGTCTACAAAACTGCGTCGAAGAAGTTTGGATGCCCGTTCAGGATTGTTTTCAAAAGGAATCACAAAACTGATAGGTTCCGATTGTATAGTATTCTGGACGGTCGTCACAACCATCCTCCACCTAAAAGTTTATATGTACACCCTGCATATGCCCGGTTGAAACCACATCAAATGGAGAAGGTTAGGAAGATGAAGGGATGTAGGCCTCTTAAGATCCTAAATTCAATAAAGGTGGAAGATAAGGATAACCTTTCTATAATTTCCACAATCTACGCTGCCAAAGCAACGATCAAGAAAACCGAATGGGATGGTAAATTAATTATGCAACAATCTGAGTGGTTAGCATAAAAACTTAACTATGCCATGCAAACAAAAGTTTGTCCGGGAGAGAAAGTGACTCATATTTTTCTTGCGCACCCAAGGATGGTGGATTTGGCTCAGTGTTTTTACCAGGTTATGTTCATAGATTGCACCTACAAGACAAACATGTATAACATGCCGATATAGAACTTGGTCTGTCATACTTAGGATAAACAATCATTCACCGTGGATGGTGCTTTATGGAAAAAGAAGAAATAAAGGATTATGTTTGGGCGTTTGAGCAAGTGAGGTTGATTTACCGTGGTAAAGAGACACCCCAAGTTATATTTACGGATAGGGATTTTGCAGTTATGAGTGCCGTCCGTCAAGTTTTTCTACTAGCTTAACATTTTCTATGTACGTGGCACATCCAAACAAATCTTTTTTCTAATTACAAGAATCAAATCCAAAATATCCATACTAAGTAGGGTAATCAACGTTTGAAGGAGGAAGACGAGCGTCTAAGTCAACTTTCTAAAAAGGAGCGAGCGGAAGAGAAAAGGAAAAATACGAGGAAGAGGGGTATCTATGGAAAGAGTTTTGCAAAGATTGGGACCATTTGGATCATTCTAAGACCGAGGTTAAGTATTATGCTAACTTGCAGAAGTTTATTGATGATTGGAGAACGGATCATAAGAAGGTTGTCGAGTATTGCCTGAATACATGGTTGAATCCTTAGAAGGAGAAGTTTGTTTATGCATGGACCAATAGATACAAGCACTTCAAAAATGAGTCTACATGTATTGCAGAGCAGTCTCATGGACGTTTGAAAAAATGGTGGGGTAGTTACGGTACTGGAAGCTATTTACGAGCATGGAGAGAGTGATCTAAGAAAAATAGTGGCCCATATGGAGATAAGTAAAGACCGTTTTCTGATGCAATACATTGAAGACAAAGATTTGTTACAGGGGGTGGCACACCAAGTATCATGGTGGGTAATAATCCATATGATGGAAGAACTTATAAAGTGTAGAGCCAATGCGGCCGCTGGAAAGATGATGAAGTGTTATTGTACAACCGAGACATGGCTTGGCCTACCTTGTAAACATAAACTCGGTGGGTACAAAAATATCATTCCTCTTGGAGATATCGATCCATTCTGGCAGCAGCTTTCATTCACCCCAAATCCCACAGGAGACGCTGAGCAAGAATTCGCAGACTTGGAGATTGGCAAGTATATCAACAAAAAATACAGAAAGATGAATTGTGATGGAAGACAAATATTGGTTTCTAACTTGTGGCCGGCGGCCCGTAAGAACTTGGGGGTACAAGAAGAGCCAATAAAATAATAACCACCAGGGCGTCTGACAACTAAAATGTCATTCAGAGAAACTGTGAATGTAGACAAGAGATGCACAAGAGACCCGTGTCACCATGAGTATGTCCGGGCGGAATATAATGAGTATGAGAACTCTTTAATTCCCAAGAAAAGGGGTCGGCCAAAAAAGCAAGTAGTCACCCAAAGTCATATACAAGTGAAAGAAAAGGAGGATATGGATGTGGTTGAGTATACGGTCGGTACTCAGCAAAACCAACCTAGCAGAATGGTGACGATACGAGGAATAAAGGGTAATCCTCTCACCCCTAGAGATTCCCAAGGAAGACCACATCGTGTTGCTTACACTTTGTATAAAGAGTATACCGATCAACTTCCTTACGTCATTTTGGATCACCTTATATCCACCGACGACGTTGACGGAGATGGAAATTGTGGTTACCATGTTGCAACGAAACAGTTAGGGTATTTCGATGAAACGGACAAACTAAAACTCACCCAGATCGAATATGCAAGAAAAAAAACGTCCGCTAAACTCATTGAGGACAAGCAACTCTATCTAACAATGATCATGGAAGGAGATCCAAAAGAAGGAGAAATAAAGTTCAAGGAGTTGGTTTCCAACATGAAATGGCGAAAGGGGTCGCAGACGGCCGGTTATAAGTTTTGGATGCAAATGTCGTTTGGTGCCCAACTTTTAGCCGACACATTCACTTGTGTCGTTCATGTATTCAGCAAAGGGTTCCCCGGAGGCTCTTGTACATATGTACCCTCAAGAACTAGGTGTGAGCCGGCGCTAAAGAAAAGAAGAATTGTAATGGCACATGTCAACATGAACCATTACATAGGCTCGAAGATAACTGACGAATGTCCTTTTCCACAGGTGGGCTATGGTGACTGGGGAGATTTCACTAAGGAATGGACAAACCAGTACGAGTACGTCATGAACTTGTGGAATGCTTTGGACTCGATGCCGGATTACGTTGACATGGGTGATGAAATGAAAGAATGAAGGACTGTTTAATGTTTTGAGCTTTGTATTTTGAACCAGACTTTTGGGAAATGGTTGTACCTAGAACATGGATATTTTTATTTTGAAGAATGCTTAGTGAATACAATGTGTTTTATCTACCAAGCACAAATGTTTTTTACCGTTATTTTCATTTATTTTGACCAACTGTCGTTACTGTTTAAAAGGTACAACCTAACGTCCCAAACCTGCCATTATTTTCTCACATAGGGTCGTTACTGTAGATACCCAATTACCCGTACGACTCTAACCAACCATATTAGTTGATCTCCTGGATGTTTTTGTCACTTGGAGTCATCAACTTCATAATCATACCTATAACGACCAAAACCTGCCAGTATTTTCTCACTTAGAGTCGTTAAGGTGGATACCCAAATACCCGTACGACCCTAACCAACCATATTAGTTGAGTTCCTGGATGTTTTTGACACCTGGAGTCGTCAACTTTATATTCACACAAACAACGACCCAAACCTCCATTTTTTTTTCTGACTTAGATTCGTTAATATCGAAACCCATATACCTGAATGACTCTAATGGACCATATGAGTTGATCTCCTGGATGTTTTGTCGCTTAGAGTCGTTATTGGAATAAAAAATAACATAAAGACACTATTGTCCCCTTCAGAGTTGTCATTTTGGGTACCCTATTTTGTATGTTTTCTTAGAGTCGTTATTTGTATAAAATAAACATGAGCGACTCTTCCATGTTTTGTCTTCAACGATTAATTGTGAATACACTTTTCCCCAAAAAATGAGTCGTTGGGATATTTTGTATATAAAGATTCCATCATCAACAAGCAAATACAACCGAAAACAATCAAAGTAAATCATTTTTTCAATGTCAAGTCCATCATCAAATAACAATTTAATTGAAAACATACTTAGAAGATGCAAGCGACCAACCAAATCAATATTTGCAATGGAAGAAGAAATACGCAAAAGAAACGTGCGACCTACTAAAAAACCATTCACTCCATCATCATATCCTACGAAGGAAGAAGAAGAGATGTGCGAGGCCAAAAAACGAGGAGAAGAACAAACCTATCTCCGGGAAGTATTCAAGCAAGTCGAGGAAGAGACCGAATGGGTTAAAAATTATTACATCGTTAAAGATCTTCCCGAGGAACATCAACATGAGAGTCTATTTTTGAGTCAAGTTGGTTGGAGTCCTTTCGTTAATTACAACAAGAAACTACTCTATGATTATGAACCGTCCCACATTCGTTATAGGACGATTCACGTTATGAAATTGTACGCCAAGTAAAACGAGTTTCTCGCAAGGAAAAAATGGGATAGATGTGCGGCCCAGGCTGCATATACCAAATGGAGAGGAGAGCCGTTTTATCACATCGAAGCCGCAATGGTATTTCAAACTCGTACCAGGAAAATGAATGACATGTAATGTATTATAGTTTCAATTAAATGGGTCATTACTATCCTATATTAAGGAATTAACGATTGTAGAGGAGAAATAACAGTGATCTCCTGGATGTGTTGTCTCAATAGTGTCGTCACCGCTTTCTATATAAATAGTAACGACTCTATATTAAAAAAAAAAAAACATCCTCTGGATAATTTTGAGTAAAGGTCGTTAGTATGTTATATGAATCATATAACGACTCTTGCTGTTTTTCAACTAATTGGTTTACAGTCGTCATCCTACTAAATTATAAGATGACGACACCTATGTTGAATCATTTGTTTGGAGATATATTATTTGTTAACACTAACACTAATTTAAAAAAAAAAAAAACTACTAACATATTAAATAAAAGCGACAATGTTTTAACAAACCATTCGAACCAGCAGTAGATAGTTGTATCAAACAATAACCTAACAAACAAACATAAGTTCAAGTCTACAATAACTAAAGGTTGTCCATCATAACATTATAAGAACATCTCCTCACTCAACAATACGGCCTCCACCTCGGCCTCGACCTCCATCTCGCCCTCCCTGACTTCCCTGACTTCCTTCACCAGCTGATGTACGGCTTCTCTTACGACGGCCTTGACTAGCTATTTGGGAATCAGCATCTTCTCTTTCCTCCGGGATTTCCTCACCTTGGCTTCCTCCACCTTGACTTGCTTCAGCCTGTTGAGCACGTTCTTGTCTCATTTGTTCTCGGGTTTTCCTGGGCCTCTTACTTTGCTTAGCCAGATCAGCAAACATTTTCTTCGCTAGTGGGTTTTCAATGTGACTGCAATAATTAGCATACTTACGATGTCGCTCAGGTTCTATCACTTCTCCTTTGTTGGCCGAGCAACAAAATGCCTTGATAAGAATCTTCATTCGTTCCCTCTATTTGCATTCAAATACCAATTCATATTAAATAACTTATATTTGCAAGTTTATTAATAACACAATACCAAAAATAAATACTTACAACAAGCTTAAGAATTGTAGCATCATCTCTTGTGTCAGATGTAGAAGCCGAGGAAGATGCCTTGTTGCTCCTTCGAGTGCCAGGAGCATCTATCTGGATGACCCGAGGGTGAGAGAAGCGTTCGTACCATTCCAAGTAATCTGATGTTGCCTCATTACCTTCATTCACATGCTCCCAAAAAGAGACGTCTATCTTTCTATCACGCTTGTGTCTAGCATCCCAATGCTTGGTCTTAGGTTCAGGTTCATAAAACACCGCTAAGTCCAACTCGTTAGACTCGCATTTGTCTAACTTGTGCTTGAATTGGGGTTCATAATCCGGTGCGGGTGAATCTTGAATAAACCCAAGCTAGCGCATGATTCTCATCGGATTATACATTTAAAATCCGTAAGGGTAAAAAAAAGGGCCATTGTAATACACAACATCTTCCATTGCGCTCACCCTATCATTCTTATAAGGATCAAAGATTACCTCTTCAGCTGTGATGTTGTCCAATTTTTGGCGCATTTTTAACAACGCATCCTTTTGTTCCTTATCCTGACAGCCAGTGTACAAGTATCGAGTCCCTCTTGGTTTAGTTTTGTTCTATTGTAGGTTGATTATGACGTCGGGATTGTCTTTGAACAATGAAGGGAAACGATCGTAAATCCACACCTATATTGACACCAAACTAAATAAAATAAAACAATCCGATAGGTATAAAAATATTCAAACAATAAAAAAACATAAATAGAGGATACAACAAAGTTCAATCCAATTACCTGGAGTAGAGCCGTATTGCCATGAACTTGAGAAGATTGTTCCCGAGATGCTATTGATAACTGACAATTCAAATGTGCTACCATGGCAGTCCCCCAAGAGTACTTGTTCACATCTTTCAAAGGATCCAAAAGTTGAAGAAGGTTCACACTCACCCGGTAACCCTTGCTGTCGGGAAATATAACCGACGCAAGTGTGTACAAAAAATACCCAACCGCCGCATAATTACATTTCATATCAGAGAGACCATCAACTTTTTCTTTGATTAGTGTTCCAACAAACATCTCCCTAATATCTACGAGTTTGAACTCTTTCTTCGGGTATTTCTTTCCCTTCACGAAAAGGCCATATGTGGTATCTTGATCCCAGACAAACAATTTCTCGGTCTTTGCATAAATTTCTTCCAAACTAAGCCTTTTCTTGAACTTGTCATTGGTTGATTTTCCTTCTACCGGCAGCCCTAATATCTGATCTGCATCATCGGGTGTCAATGCCATCTTACCAAAAGGGAATTGGAATGTATGGGTTTCGCCGTAAAACCTCTCACAGAAACTTGATACTGCAACCTTGTCATATGCAATCACAGAGTTGGCAACGGCAGTATACAGAGCAGAGTTTTCAATAATCTCCTTGACTCTTTCACATTCATCTTTTAGATCCCACAAGGACATTTTCACATAAGAAGATTGCCGCCTAAAAAGCCGTACGGCATTCTTATGATCCTATAAAAGAAAAAACAAGTAAATATAATTTTTTTTTAAAGTAACATCAACAAATAAAAATATAAAAGCAAAGTTGAGATTCTTACGATTGTTTCGTAGATGGTACGAGCCCAGGTGGCCTTATATCCAAATAGAACTTGGCAGCCATCTCTAGGTTCTCCTCTGGCTTTCCCACCATGAAGACGTTCCAGCTACAAATGTTTGGCGGGAATGTGTCTCGCGCTCTCTGCAACTGGCTTCCTATCCTTTCGTATCGATGGGTTCGCCTGCTCTTCCTCTTTCTCCTCCTCCTCCTCCTCCTCATCATCATCATCACAACCAACACCCTTACCATCATTACCTTCATCCTCCTCCTCCTCCTCATCATCATCATCATCATCATCACCACCAACACAACCAACACCTCGACCAGAACCATCATTACCACCACCATCACCTCTACTAGAACCACCATTACCATCGTTACCATCATCATGAATCTTTTCTTGTTCCCTAATTTCTTCTTCATCGCTTCCGGAAGCAGATATAATAGGGGTGGAAGAAGTTGACGAATCCGACGACTCATTACCTTGATTTCAAGGTTCACGGATAGAAACGGCTACCTCAATCGGATGTTTTCCGCGAAATTGACCGGCTGCCAAGTATTTGTCGTGCCGAAGAGGTCTGGAAGGAGGAGTGGGCATGTGTTTCTTGTCTTTCTTTTGACTACAATGGTACATACACAAAAAAAAAGGAACAAATAAGTTAAGTATTTCATGCTATCAGAACAAGGGTCGTCACTATATTCTTTAAAACACAAACGACTCTCAAATAGTATATGACGACCCTAAGTACAAAAGCGACGACCCTAAACTACACAATGACGACTCTCGGTGACATATGTGACGACCCTATCAATATTTTGGACAGAGTATGATTGTTTTCAACCTAGGATCGTCACATGTTACTATATAGGGGTAGCGACTCTAATCTAGGGCAAAACAGTGCAATGACGACTCGAATATATCTATTGACGATACTTCCAATATTTGGGATAGAGAGGCTATTCGTATTTCATCAAGGATCGTTACCGTATAAAAAAAGGTCGTTCAAATAGGGTCGTCAATGGATTCAATTACAGAGGTAACGACTCAAAGGTAGGGAAAAAAGTTGTACTAGCAAAAAATGGGTCGTTAACCTAAACATCATGCAGCTTAACGATTTTTCATACTGTATACATGCATATGAAGAATCGTTAGGGTTTAATACTATACAAAGTAACGACCCATTCATTGGAACTGAAAAAATTCAGTTCCAAAACTCAATTTCACAATCAAAACACAATAAAAAATCAAAACAAAAGTGGGTAATAGTTCACTTACTTTCTAATCGGCGCCATTTCTTCTTCTAATTCTTCCCGGCTTGATATTTGCTTGGTTTTGAAATTAATCTTCAATTTGGGTGTCTCTACCAATTTAGGGTTAGAAAACTTTCCTTTATACTCATTAGTTCGAGCCATTGTGTAGAAGAAGTTAATCGTCGATTAAAGTTTATTCGTAACGATTACGACGATGAATCGACGAAGAAAAAATATATTTGGGTCGTCAATGGTGGAAGAGTGCTCGTGTGGGAGAGGGAGGGGAGGGGAGAAAACTGATTTTGGTTTTAGAAAATGAATTGGGGGCCTTATGTTTAGGTTAATAGTTTTTTAAGTAGAAACGGTATAATGGTATTTTCACCATTTTTTGGACTCCCTCTTTAAAATTTGGAGTGGGTATAAAATTGGTGAGGCCCTAATTATTTTTTGGGCCCCAATTAAATCAGGGAAAGTATCCCTCGTGAATTTGTAGTTTAAAAAGAAAAAAATTGTAAACCAAGTATCCAATACCAAGGACGGAGCTGCATTTACAGTCGATTCCAAGACCTAAATCACCGATCAAATAGAAATAAATTGCACCTACTTATGCAATCAGTACAAATAAATTACATCACACCCTGTTGTGCAGCAAGCTTACAACTTTGAGAAACTCACCATTCTGCTTTACCCATACGGCCGTACCACTTGAGGAAATCCTTCCAGAGGTGTAAAATGTGCCGGCCCTGCGCAGTCCAATCCACGAAGTCACGTGCTTAACATGCTACGTGATGTACCGGGCTATACCAGAAATTCAGACGTGTTATGCTGTGCCGCGCTAACTGTCGTGCTGTGCTGTGCCAAAAAAATAATCGTGTTGTGCCGTGCTGTGCTAGCCCACTTATTTTATGTTCTCGAAAGTAAATATATGCGGTATTTTAGTTACTGTATATATTATTATAGAAATTAATCAACATACCGAAAATAAAATGTCAAAAACTGGCTAAAATAAAGACTTTTTTGGGAAATATGCATGAAATATGATGTATTGTGTTATATTTTATGCATGATTTGGAGTGCTTTCTTCGCGTGATGTGGTTTGCTGTGCCGCGTGATGTGCCGTGCTGATGTGCCTATTTGTCTGGCACAACACAGCACATTAAGATCACGTGATGTGCCCGTGCTGTGCCAGGTCACGTGATGTGCTCAAATTTTAACGTGCTGTACTGTGCTAAACGTTCTGGCCCGACCCAATTTACAACTCTACTTCCAATGCTTGTTCCAAATCACGAAACCTACAACAATAAACGAAAAACCACAACTCGTGCTCTAATCATTTCTAGAAAATCACATCGATCTAAAGTAAGAAAAAAATTACATAGTTATTTTTATCAGGTTTGCGCCATTTGATCCCAAAAACATGATTCTATTTTGATCATAAGCCTACTATATTATGAGATATACTGACTAAATCAAATGCTCTAACTGATACGATTGTTAGCCATGCCATCTTTCTTTTTGACCTTCACCCTTGTATTGGAGATGAAAATTTGGTGGAAAAAATATTAAATTTTATGTGTCATGAATTTTTAAGACCTTTACCTCTTGCATTGGAGATGATGTTAGACCGTTAATCAGAATATGATGCCCTTTTACTAGGGCTGTCAACGGTAACTATCGAAACGGATATGGCCTCTACCATATCCGTTACCAATAAGATTACCGGATATCCGATATCCGATAATATCCGACGGATATTCAAAAAGATTTTTCGTATCCGTTTCGATAACAATGTCGGATATCCGATAACATCCGGTAGTAATTCATTATAATAAAAATAATTTAAATTCTTTTCTAGTCTTTCTGTACATTTGATAAATTGTAAATAAATCAAACAAACTCTAAGGAAATTCAACTAAATAAAACCTAATACTTTGATCAAATGCAAAAAAATTGACTTTAAAATTATTATATTAAATTATATTAAACAAAACTCAAATCTTTAATGTTTTTTATCAGAATTGAAAAATCCTCCGCTTTTCTCACAACGAACAAATCTAGTTGTGTTTTTTTTCTTCAATAATATTTTTATTTCTAAGTCTTCATATACTACCAAGTTAACAACTAAATATATTACTCAAAAAAAATTTAAAAAAAATTGCATATGCATTCTATAACGGATAACGGATATTATCCTATAGGATAGTACCTTTTCCGTATCCGTTTCGTTAAAGTAAGAATATCCGATAAGGTATCCGTATCCGTTATCCGAAAATTCGGATAATATCCTAACGGACTCGGACGGATATCGGATATTCGGTTATCCATTGACAGCCCTACCTTTTACTATGTCATAGTGGACAAATAGGGTAACATATGTTGTTTATAACATTTTTCCCCCATTCTACACCCATTGTAACGTTTTTGCAAGGTGATTTGGATGATTCGTCGGAAAACAATATTAGAGTTTCCTTATATTTCAATTAATATTGGGATTTTCAAAGCAACAAACATTGGGAATGTGTTATTAAAATTCGTCCAATATTAAAGATTGGTCAGTCGGAGCTTTAGCACAAAGATGTTATTTGGCACGAGAATGACTTAGTGCTTGCACAAAGATGTTTCCTTTTGGTGGTTTCACTCGTGACATGTCATGCTTTGTGATAAATCAATATTATTCAAGAGAAATTGGGTCAATTGTCCAAATATTTTTAAAATATGGTTCTAATCGACGAGTAAAAATTAGTATGGGTGAAATGGACACCAAAAAAACAGCAAGGATGAATCTGGATTCATCCAAGCTTAAAATTAAAAAATAGCGAGGATGAAACTAGATGCATCCTGATGTAAATTAAAAATTAAAAAAAATATATTTGAAAATGGGTAGGATGAAACTGTTTACATCCTGACTATTTTTACATTCTCGTCCATTTAAACAGTATCAAATTTTATATGTCTTTTTCACCCACGAATTATCGTTATTGGGTTAATTGACCAATTTTGTGATTATTCAATTGTGGCTTGAATATTGGTATAAGTTCATTCCATAAATTCAACCTGGGAATGCAAAGAGGAATCAAATTGCTCTATACTAATAGGCAATACATCGTAACCATTCGGGAACAAAGGTGTTTCTGGATGTATATTATGTATAGTTGAGATCATCTGGGAAAATATTGTAATCAACTTTATTTTGTGTACAATCTTGCTCTCTACCAGTGATTAATTTATCTAGGAGCTGCCCTATCATTGTAGAGAAGTAAGCACTGAGTTTTACAATACCAATGTTGTTTGTAGAATATTGAGATCTCGGCCAGATGAGGCTCTAATATCATATGTATATTTTTAAAGAGAGAACGTGGTCAGTGTGGGATGGTCGGTGAAACGTTTGATATTTCAATTCTCTTACAGAATATAAAATATGAATTTTGTGCTTTCGATTTTAGGCGTACAAAGTTCATTATTTCATTGATCCTACGGCTGGATAGAGATGATTTTACTATTTTGTCCTTCATTAAAAAAACTTTCAACAAAATCGGAGCTGATGGTTTTTCTTTTTTAATAATAACTACACCCTTTTTTTTGTCAAATGTTGTGTTGCAAATGTGTTTTGACATCCAAATTAATACATTGGCACAATAACACGGAAAAAAATGGTTTTAGTACATTATCTTCACTCGTAATCTTCTAAGATTGGTGTTAATTCAACCTCATTTGCATGATTAACCCTAGAAGTACTTGAAACTGAAGTCGTGGAGGCGAAAGGGTTGGGTGCCATGAGTAAATTTTCAGCATTCTCTTCTAGCATATGAAGGACACTATTCATGGAAGGACGATCAACAGGGTTCCATTGAATACACCAGAGTGCCACCATTAATAATTTCTTTACTATATCCAAGTCTTCTGCTTCAGCTTGAATTCCTAATTCTTCCCCACGATTCAAACGATTGTGTACCCATTCCGGGAAGTATTCTTCGTCATTCCTTGCTTCCATCTTAATTTCGGTATTCTTCTTACCTCCAACCATTTCAAGTAACAACATTCCAAAACTATATACGTCTGATTTGTACGATATGGCACCAAAGTTCCTCGAAAAAACTTCAGGGGCAATGTAACCTATTGTTCCTCTAGCAGCAGCCATAGAAACAGTGACAAATGTATCTTTGGTACATAACTTTGCTAGACCAAAGTCTGAGATCTTTGGAGTAAAATTGTGGTCTAGTAAAATATTTTGAGGTTTGATATCGAAATGCAGAATGCGCTGATCACAACCTTGGTGAAGATATTCCATACCACGAGCTATACCGATGGCAATTTCTTTAAGCTTTGGCCAACCAAGGTTTATCAATGTCTTATCTTTTTCAACTGAGAATATGAACTTGTCTAGTGAACTATTCATCATGAATTCATAAATAAGAGCTCTCATAGATCCTTCAACGCAGAATCCCAAGAGGCGCACAACATTTAGATGATGAATCCTACCTATAGTGGCAACCTCATTGACGAATTCTTCTCCATCGTTGCTTCCTTCTAAATTGTCGAGAACTTTAACTGCTACTTGGATACCATTTTTAAGCTTTCCTTCGAAAACGCCCCCATATCCTCCTTGGCCTAATTTCGTCTCAAATTTGTTTGTAATCTTCTTTAGTTCAGCATGAGAGTACCGTGTGGGTTTGAGAGCATTGTTTTCCAGGAACTGTTCAATCCTTGATTGATTTTCTTTTTCCTTCATATCTGCTTTCTTGCGTATCCTGATGATCAATATCAGCCCGGATAATATGAAAACAAATATTCCAACGCTCACACTTATGGCTATCTTCTTTCCTGAAAAAAGGATATTCAATACTTATCCTTAACATTTATCATGCACGAACTTAACGTTCCTTCAGAAATACTCCTAAATGAATAATAAATTAGCTAGTTGTAGCGGAAGCATGAACATCAAATAAAAATTGATAACCCGAAGGAAAAGAGGGTAGCATAGAAGTTTACCTCCGATTAAACGAAATAATAAAGGATATCTTATCTAAAACATTCAAATAGTGGAAAAGCTATAGTTGTGATTATGAAACAAGAGTTATAGTAACGGAGAATTACCTTTTGGTTTGTGGTAAGGCGGCGGAGCTTTAAAACATTCAACGGCCGAAAGGCTAGAGTTGTGATTTTTGTATCTACACTTCCTTCCATGAGTTTCACAACGACCGCATTTGGGCTCATCCCACTTCATGAAAAGACTGTTCGGTTTTGTTTCAAAAAAATAATCCTTAGGCAATTGAATTGAAAGTGGCAATACGACACAATTGTCAGGTAATCCATATGAAAAATGAGAATTTGATCTTTCTCCAATAACTGTGTACGTCAAATTAGGACTACTTAAACACCTTATCACTTCCGAAGGGTAAACATATTCCTCGTCCATCGAACAGTTAATGTAGCTATAATTCTCAAACTCGTCTCGTCTTTTAAAAGGACTATTGCTAGAGAGATTGAAATTCATAAGCCTTCCAGGGATGCAATCATTTTGATCATAAATTTCCATATTTTGGAAAGTATAATTGATGTCTTTTACGAAGAATTTCCCTGAAAATGGTAGCTCAACTTCTGTTTTATTGTTTTTTGTGCAAGATAATTCAAACCCTGGATATCCACAGTGAATCGGTTGCAAATCCTTTAAGCGAAATGGAAATCGAATTTGCAAAGCTCCACAAGATGAATTTCTACAGGCATAGCTGTTTTCAGTTGTTGCATTAGCAGTAGCTGTTATTATGTGTTGAAGCAGCAGCATCATGAGAGAGTGGATATAGGAGAATGTAAAGTCCTTCTCTCGGCTTGTAATTCTCATTTCAAAAACCCTTAAGCTTCTCGAAATAAAGAAATAAGGAGAGATTGTTGAACTGAAAGCAGTATACAGTCGGCTCAAGTGAGTCTTTCTTCCTCTTAATCAAAACTAAAGTCTCCTTTAAAGCAATAGTCCTTGTGGTCACACTTACCTGTAGGGTTGGGTAGAAAAATTGCTCTGTTGTGGGAACCTTCCAATTAGTATTTTATCCATATGGGATCACTCATTTCTCCTCTTCTATCTTATCTTTTTTTTGCTAACATTCATAGGAAATTTTTTTTGTTTTGAAAACAACAAAATCTTTGTAAAAAACAAAATTTAATATTCTTATTTATATTCGTTGTGTAGATAATTTAAGGAATTTTGCAAATATATAAATTTGGTAAAAATTGGATTTGTATTTTAAAAGATGTAAAAATGTGAATTTTTTTAATTTATTATTAAAATATTAATTTATTATTTAAATTTGAAGTGTTTTAATATACAGTTTTACCCTTAAATATATACAATGATAGTAACGATGTTTGATGTAAATTTTATAATATCAAAGGTTAGACCAACAAAAAATTTAAGACTAGTAAGAAAACATGTATTATTTACATGTTTGTCTTAGGATCCTTTAATAACACAAATTTTAATAACTTGCCATTTTTCGGAATGCGCAATTGGGAATACATAAATTAATTGGGAGATATAAATTATTATCCTCATCCAATGGTGTCTGTTAAGGGGTGTTTTTGGAGATGGAAATATAAAACTACCCTTTAAAATAAAAACTAAATCAAACCTAAATATTTCCCATTTCCTTTTAAATTCTAAATATTCCCATTCCTTTTCAAATTATTTTCTCCTTCTCTGCCGGCTCCTCACTTTGAGATTTATTTATTTTTACATTCCGTAGTGTTTATCATGCCGGAAATGATGAAGACCATGCCGGAAATGATTTTTTTTTTTATATTGCCGGCATTGTCTTAGTGATGAAGACCATAACGGAAGTAATGAAGACCATGCCGAAAAATGGTGCCGGCATGCTCCATATATAACTTTTTTTAAAAGAAAAGGTTATATTGAAAGAAAAATCTCAAAGAAGAGCAAGACAGCAGGGGCTACAGATTTTCCCAAGCATAGAGCACACACCCAAACTCAGCACTGAAAAAGCAGTTGCAGAGACTGTTACAGACGCAGTTACAGGGACTGTTATAGACACAAAAAGAAAATAACAGACTGTGCGGAGACAAAAAAAACTGCACTTTCAAGCCTTTGCTGTTTAGACTCCACCACAACAATGACACAAGACCTTACCATCACAACAAGGGAAAATGACAATCCAAGAACATGAGTTACTCATTCATTAGAGTCTCCCGATGATTCCAAATAAGGCTCGTGTTAACAAACTTAAAAATGGCAGAATCACATGACCACAATACCACCAGATATTTAACATGATCTACGATTTCAGAAACACATTTCTGCTTTGCTCCGAAGACTCTTCCATTTCTCTCGTTCCATAAAGACCAACATATAGCATAGTGGATGATTTTCCATACCTATTTATCTCTTCCATGTAGCATATTTGTGTTCCAAGTGTCGAATAACTGCAACAAGGTTCGTGGTAGTGGCCATGAAATCCTAAAAGCTTTTATAAAATAATCCCATATCATAAAAGAGAACGGGCAATGGAGGAAAATATGATCCACCGTTTCTCCAATAGCATGGCAAAGAACACATAGTTAACTTTTGATATCAACACCCCTGTAACGTAGCATGTCTCTAGTAGGAAGAGAGTCATGAAATGTTGCCCAAATGATGAAACTGACCTTATGAGGAATATAGATTTCCATATATGTTGCTCAAAAATACAAGGATCTAACTCACCCACTAAAGCTTCATAACACTGTTTTGAGTGGAAATTTTCCATTATATTCATCTGGTCTTCATCATCCACTAACTTAGGCAAGTGAGAAAGATCCCTACGCAAAAGGTCTCATTCTAACTGTTCGTTAGCGTTCAATTCCTTCTTGAAAGAACAGTTACAGACGTGTATGCCCAGCATGTCTGCAATTGTCGCATCTTTATCTTTCACAGCTCTAAAAATCACAGGAAATAAATGTTGCAGGCACCCTCTATCCAACCATTTATCTCTCCAAAATCTTATACCTCTTCTATTTCTCAGAGTAAATGTAGCTAGGTTCTGAACTTCAGGCGCCAAATTAACAACATTCTTCCACAAGCTACAACTTTGGGGTTTGTTATCAACATCTGGCATTAGCAATTCATTATTCTTCTTAATTTTTTCATGAATAATCTTCCGCCATAAACTGTTTTTTCTATGTGAATATCTCCAAATCCATTTAACCAATAAGGCATGGTTAGTTTTCCTTAAATTCCTCACACCCAAACCACCATTAGCCTTTGGCATACTAATTTTGATCCAAGAGACCTAAACAAGCTTTTTTCGACCCTCCACAGCACCCCATAAGAAGTTCCTCATGATTCGAATCATTCTTTTCTCAATGCTTACAAGAAGATGAAACAAGGATAAGAAATATATAGGAAGGCTAGCAAGACAACTTTTTATTAGTACCAATCTCCCAACTTTATTTAGTTTCCTCTTCTTCCATGTAGCCAACTTTTTCTACATTCTAAGTAAAACATGTTCCCAAGCTGATGTGCTTCTCCAATGAGCACCAATAGCCATACCTAGGTAAGTAAAAGGAAATTGTTTTGTCTTGCATCCAAGCTCTATGGCTAAAACATCAACCACCTCGTCAGCGCCCACACCAATCATAGTGCTTTTCTCTAGGTTCAATTTCAAACCTGTTAGAGTTTCAAAGATGGCTAGAATGACAAGTAACCTTCTAACTTCTTCAGCATTAGCATCAAGGAAGATAAGAGTGTCATCTACAAACTGAAAGTGAGAAATCATAGTACCATGTTCCACCACTTGAAACCCAGTCAACTATCCTCTAGAGATCGCATCATTAATTAACTTAGAAAGAATTTCCACCACCAATAAGAAGAGATAAGGGGACAAAGAATCACCTTGCCTTAATCCCTTGCTCGGCTTGAATTTCTCAGTAGAGTTGCCATTCACAAGCACGGACATGTGAGAAGAAGAAACACACCATCTGATATAAGAAATCCATTTTGCACCAAAATCATGCTTTTTTAGGATTGTTAAAAGAGAAAGCCAATTAACATTGTCAAAGGCTTTCTCCATATCAATCTTACAAAGAATTCCAGGCTTCTTATCCTTTAGTCTTCTTTCCACACATTCATTGGAAATAAGAACTCCATCAAGAATCTGCTTACCATGAATGAAAGCTCCTTGAAAGTCTGATATAAGATATGGCATCACCTTTTTCAATCTTTCCACAAGTAACTTAGATAGAATCTTGTACACACTACCAATTAGACTTAAGGGCCTAAAATCCTTAGGAGTACATGAATCCTCCTTTTTTAGGAATGAGAGTAAGAAAAGAAAAGTTAAGTCTCCAATCAATGGACTCATATGTATGGAAATCTTTAAAGAGATTCATAAGATCATCTTTTATAATGTTCCAACATATTTTGTAAATTCAGAAGTAAAACCATCAGGCCCCGATGTTTTATTACATCCCATCTTCTTGATAACTCTCCAAACCTTCTCTTCCGTGAAGTCTCTTTCAAGCCAAATTTTATCCTCCTCCTTTACTTTGGGAAAGTATAAATTTTCCATTTGAGAATAGACTTCATCCTTTTGAGTGAATAACTGTATGTAAAAGCTTCTGATTTCTTCTTTGATAGTATTCTAATCAAAACAATCAACACCTCGAATTTGAATTTTAACAATTGTATTCCTCTTCCTCCTTGCGCTAGCAATACTCTGAAAGTATCTAGTATTAGAGTCACCCCATCTGAAATCATTCTGCTTAGCCCTCAATTGCCACTTTCTTGCTTCCAAAGTTTCTATATTCTTCAACTTTAGTTTGCATTGCAGTCTCTCCTCCAATTGATAATGTTGTAAAGGACCATTTTCTTCTTGAATATTCAGATCATGAATTCTACTAGTCAGAACACTCTTCTCATTAACAACTACTCCAAACTCTAACATTCTCCACGGCTTTATAAGGTGCTTCAGATTTTACAGTTTTAAAAAGAATCTGGAACTAGCACTCCCATGCACGATATAACTTCCCACCAATTTGCAATTTTGTTACAAAGGTGCAAAATTGGTGGGAAGTTATGATCTTGCATGGAAGTGCTAGCTCCATATATAACTTACAATGCCAGCATTGTAAGTTGGGAGTACCCATTTTTTGGCATTAATTTTGTCGGCATTTTGTAAGTTGGGAGTACTCATTTTACCATATGGAGTCATTTTCTTTGAATGTAGCATCCCTACATGCAATTGGTGAGTCCACATTACGTAAATTAAAATTGAGGTACGAAATGAATATTTCTTATTACTTAAAGAACAATTTTAAGATGGGGAAATATTTGAGGAACCAAATTTGATTCCTCTCTCTTCCATGAACCCATCGTTAAGATTATATATATGAATAGCCCAAAATATTATATCAGCAGTCAAGATTAAGAGATTGTGATTGGATTTTTATTTTCAAATTTTCAATAGACTAAACCAACCTTAATTAGTTAAGTATTATAAACAAAAATATTGTACAAAAAATAATCATATTTAATTATTAATTAAGAGTATTATTACAAGAAACTAGTTGGAAGCTTAACAAGTTAAGCTACTACTACATTAATTGAACGGGTTACCGTACTATCTTTAAAAAAAATATTTTGTTAATAATCGTCAGAAAATTCATGGGCGTTTTCTGTGGTCTTTTTTTATTATCAAAAATATCTATAATTATTTTTTTTTCCTTAATTTTGGCACGTAGTGTGACTATCTTAATGTCTTATTAATATTTCGTATCAATCACCTATTTTCTTGCCTACAATATTTACCATTTTGTTCAATCGATTTTCTTTCGCTTTTAGGTCGCGGCCAGACCTCTTTATCTTCTTCTTCTTCTTCCACTTCTTTCTCTTTTTCTTTTTCGATACCAGCAGTAGTTTTGTATGGTTAGAGATAATATTTTGTGAATGTTTTCAAACAGTAGTATTAGGATTAATCACCGAACATCACTTATACAATCGATGTGTACTACTACCATCATTATATACAACATGCACTACCATTCCATACTAACTTCGATCTATACTAGCATCATATGCTTGGTGGCTCCACGTGTGGGATTATCTTCCCACTAATAGTTGTTTCACTACTTTTTGAGTTTAAATGGTTTGTTAATGGGCTAGCTGTATTCATAATTCTACAAATCGGTGATAAATAGTCTATACTCTAATATGTTTTGGAAGTTATGTCTACGTTGTTTCACAATCTAAAATAACTATGGCGTCAGTATTTTTGTTTATACTTTTGAAAATAAGTTGGAAAATAAGTTGGATAACTTCTTTTCCAATGAGCCACTAACATACGAGTTTTATCCTCATATTCATCCACAGTGATAGAATGTGTCAAGGCTCCCCACTCCGATTTGAAATTTTCCCATTTTAGTTCCGCCAACTTGTCATCTTTCTTAAATTTTTCTTTGGCTTACTTTTGTTGATCTACCGGTAATTTCTTTATTCTCTCCATTTCGCTTTTCTTTGTTGGACGGATAATGCGCAAGCATTTAGTTTCAATACTATTCCCCAAATGGAACATGCAAATAAGGTTATGAGCATCCGGGAAATCCCTCTTTATTCCATTCATCAAAACTTTTTCCTTGTCGGTAATAAACACCTTTGGAGTATATCCCTCTAGTAGAATAAATTCACTTATTTTAGTGCCCACACATATCTCTATTCGAGCTCATCTTTCAAGAAGCAAAAACCAACAATAAAAGGAGAGTTGGTAGAAATTTTCCCGACAATGTTCAACACCAGGAGCTCATACTTGTTTGTTTTGCACGTGCAATCCACTAGAAGCACTTGATGAGAGCACCGTGCCAACTTTACAAACTCCGGATGAGCCAATAAAAGATGTTTTATTTGTTGCTTCTCATCTTCATCGTGGAAAACCGAGTAATTATGCTTCTCCCACAAAATTCCTTTACTGTTGCATTTCGTTTCTTTGTTCCCATTGGTTATTCTTCAATTTTTTTCTTGCGTTGTAGATGTTAGACAAAATAATAAAAAAATTGTGGGATTCTTTTCTTAAAGTGAGCGAGGATATCAATGGGTTTCATTCGATTTTGGGTCATTAAATCGAACCATTTGAAATCTGCGGCCGTTAGTAAAACTATTACAAACTATGATACACATAATCAACTTTTCTCGTTCTCTAGCCCACTCCTTTGCATCATTTTTTTCCTTCCATGTCTACCAGATAGGTTCAAAAAAAAGTTAAAAAACAAATTTAACAATATGAAATTTCTAGAAATATATTCCATATAATGAAATACGTATGTATTCATTATTAACCTACCAAGTCGGTTAAATAGTGAAAGGTAGAATCTTCGGTGAGAACTTCATTTGCTAAAGGTTGTTCATCCATTAGGGGAGGTACATCCACGACCTGGATCAAAATATATCCACATTAGTGTAAATGAGACAACATAATGACACCATATATAAAGTTACGGTTGGTAATGCAAGCGTTGAAGTGAACCGTAAATAAATCCAACCAACCGTAGCAATGCACAATATGTTACAGTTGGTAATGAAAGCGTCGATACCAACCGTAAATAGATCCAACAAACCGTAATTTCACATTTCCAACCGTGGCAATAATTTGACCACATACAGAGTAAATTACAAATCACAATTATACTCCAAAATGAACCGTAAACAAACTTATGGTTGGTCTCGATTTTCAACTTACTGACCGTAACTAGTGCAATAACTGCAACCATGCACATAATATGTTACGGTTGGAAAAAACTAAACAACATTAACAACAATAACTTAGTTACGGTTCGACTCGCGTATTTGTCTACCCACCGTAACTTGTTTTACGATTGGGTTTTCCTCAAATTAAACCATTTACGGTTGGTAATTCATCAGTTAAGAACCGTAACTACTAATTACAGTTGGTTACATGAAAAATATCAACCGTAAGTCACTCTGAAAATGTAAAAGTTTTGATTTTTTTACGTACTTTAGATAATTTTGAGCAACAAAAAGCTAATAGGAACTAAGTTAGAGGTATAACTGGTCATTTTCATCCATGGGTTCATCACTTTCTTGGTTTATTTCTTCAATTGATTGAGATTGAACATCACTTTGGGTTAAAACCTCTCTACCATCTAACAAATACTCCATCTCCGGATCTCCATCCATAGGTACGTAAAATTTGTTTTCTCTATCATATAAAGATTCACCCATCTCAAATTTGTCACTGGAATCACACATTTTGGTTGAGTGAATCAAAACCTAGGGTTTCACAAATATCATAAAAGTTTTTTTTTTTTCCTCTACACTTTTTTTTAAACTCTAAAACTAATCTAATTTTGTTTTGTTTTAGAGTAAATATAATTGAAATTTGATTATCGACAATAAACTTAATTATCAACACTAAACTAGATTATCAACATTAAACTATGTAAAGATTAATTAGTCATTACGATTTTTTTTTTTTGATAAGGGGCTTTTGAAATTACCATCTATTGACTGCTTTTGCCATATTATATCAGCCCCTCTAATACTTTCTTCATCCCCTATAACAAAATTCAAAATCCCACTAGAAACAAGGAAAAAAACACTAGGAAATTTACATATCGAATTTGCAATACCCACTTTTAAATTGATAATAGGTGAAACCGCTATCCCTTACGCCGTGACATCCGTAACTGTGTACGTCAAATTCTAATTCACCAGATTCTACAAAAAAAAAAAAAAAAAAAAAAAAAAAAAATTGACCTTAAAAGAGCACTTCCGACTTCTCACATACCTAAATCACTTTTTAATCCATCACCAAAATCGTAGCCAAATAAAAACATACTATAATTCTGAACTACAGTTGACGCCATTAATGGTGGAGAGTTCTAATGGTTTCTCTGGCTAGGTAACAAAGGATTTCGAGCTTTACTAGTCGAAGCAATTTCCAAAAGTTGCCGTACCATTTCCGAAACACACAAACAAATTGAAATGTCGGAGGAACATGTCCTTGAAATTAAAATTCCAAGGGTACCCTAAAAATTTATACTGATTTATGAAATGGAAATTTCGAGTATTACTAAGCATACAAAAACGTCAATTTCACAGGGACAGTGGAATCAACATAAACATTTCGAAGTTTCTCCCCAATTTTAGGATAATGAGAATCAAGATATAAATCAACACCAGAAAACAAAAACCCAAATCAAATTCTGGACTTTTGTTTTTAATCTCTCATTATCGGTTTGTAAATCTTCAGTTTTCTTAGTACAATCTCATACTTCAATTAATGGGTATGATTCCAACACCTGTCCATATCTTAAAAAATAATATCTCACACTGAATTAAACGTGCATATTTAACTAGGTGCTCACAGCAGTTATAACGGACAGGGGGTTTCACCTATTATTAATTTAAAGAGATATTGCAAATTAGATATCTTTTTTGAGGGAACACAAAACCCCCTATTATTAAAGATATATTTGGAAAAAATCTAGTCTCGCTTTTTCCTTGATCTACATTTCCCCTTTGTCTAAAATAGGAGGAGGGAGTAATTTATTTGATAGCAAAACGAAGAAGAGGAATCATCTGTATGACTCACAAATGATTTCTTTATTTATTGGATAACAAAATCCTCCGTGAGCTGGGAAATTTGGGTGCACGAGAAATCAGTCATCCAATCTCATCTCAGAATGAATATCATTCTATTTATACTATATTTTGTTATTCTCATTCATATTCCTTGCACTAGTAGTTCCTCCAATATCACTAAAAATAATGAAACCAGTTTATCATTATCGTCATCGTCGCATAATTTCTCTTGTGGAGATTTGCAAGACATCCAGTGCCCTTTCTTCATACACGGGAATTCTCATCAGTGCGTCAGTCGATATCCAATTGAACTCTTATGCGAAAATAATAGAACTAGTGCAACTTTTAATTCAAAAAGATTTTACGTCATGGGCATAAATTATACAAGTCGATACATTCGATTAATCGATCCAGGTCTTGAAAAAGACTCAAACTGTTCTTCGATGCCTCAAAATTCATTACATTACCTGCGGGGTGTTGATCTGTCTTTTCATTTTGGGTGTAGGCCGGTGATATACATGAACTGTTCAGGGAATCTAAACGACTTTCCACTTTACTTGAACACTTCACCTTGTGTTAATAAGTCTTCTTCAAACAAATTTTCAACATATGTCATGGTGGATCCACTGGTTTCAGATATTAAGAATTCATGCACAAGTTTTCTTACGTCTTGGATTTTTGATGATGCTATATATGAAGCTTACATTCATGAGAATTATACATATGAAGGGACTACCTTTGGTTCTTATTCAGATGTTCATGACCAAATGATGAAAGGCTTCGTGCTCGATTACTTGGAATATGAGATCCCCATCCAAAGAAAAGAATCAGGTACGTAGATCAACGCTAGCTTAATCTCTCTTTGATCCAGTCATCATTAATTGGTCAACGTTGATTTTTCCCTCGATAGACCACATTTGATGAGATAATCGATCCCCGATTTTGAAACAGAACATGAACACCCTGATCAAAGGCATCTTAAGAATCGACATTTCATATCCATGTCTTTCATCCAGTTGCTTCATCTATTTAATTTCTGCACGCGTGTACTAATTTATTTGCTTTTGATTTGTTTTTGTAAATGCAGGTTTCGTCCGTTTTCTTGGTAAGTTCATGTTTTCCCCTCATCCGATCGTCGTATGTAATCAAAAGTAACCAGTTTCGAATTGTAAAGATTCATGGAATAGTGTAAGAATTTTCTTGTCTTGGATGTCAACTGATAAAGTTTTACTTTTGCTTTTTATTAATAGGTTTTATATTCAATATTCTGCTCCCTTACATCTACAACTATGGAAGTAAGTTAATCTCACCGACAATTCTATTCGGACAGAATAAAGAAAAATCGGTTTTGATTTTGATTTTGGTAAACTTAATCTCTAATTCCTCATAATCCGTCAAAACTGATTTCATTCTACATAAGAATATATAGAATACTATCTCATCTGATTCCTCCCGTCCATTGACTTGTTTAAAATGCAGTTACTCTGGATTCCGGCAAAGTATTTATTCGCGGTGAGTTCAGATCAACCCATCAAAAATGAAGTTTATTCATGTGCCTAAGCGGTTCCCGAAAAATTCCTCAACCACTATCCCAACCACAGTTTCTTAAAAATTAATCAGAAAAAGTTACTATTTACCTTACTTTTTAATTTGGCAGAATATTACATCCACTATTTCCTTATTTTTTTTTCTTCTTCTTTTGTTTCAGGAATAATCTTTTCTGGTAAAATATCTCTAACTTATATACTGGTTTGCTTGATGACTAACTACTAAATGATCTCGATGTTGAGTGATAACTAGTTTTTCATTGATATTAGAAAAAAGTGAAATTAAATCATTAATAATAATTAAACTACATATCAAAATTATAATAAATAGAAAATAAAAATAGAGATATACCAATAATACCTTTTTCATAAGCAATTAAAAAACACCAATAATACCTTTTTCTCAATATAAATCTTTAGAGAGTAAAGGGGTTTTGGAAGAAAATCAGCTTCCGAAATGACAGCATACATTAGAAACTGGAAACATTTTTGGGTTTGACTGGGAGAATGTTTTATTGGGAAGTGACTAAATACAATCCTAGTTTGGGTTAAATACAACCGGGATTCTAATTTTCATAATTTTTCTTTCTTCATTTCAAAATAACTAAATGCAATCCAAATAAAGTCAGTCAACGTCTTCACCAATAAAAAGGTTGGCTTGGAAGTGGGATTTAATGGCATCTTGTGGAGCTTAGTTAAATATTGCTTCCAGTTTCGTGGCATTCTTTCTTATATCACAACATACTTCACCTAAGATCGCCGTCGTCATCATCATTAATTCTTAAGTTGATGATCACTCATATACATATCAATGGAGATCTCAAATCCCTGACATATTATCACAATCATCTTTGAAAACGCTATTTCGTTAGGTTTAATTCTTTTCTTATTATGATAGTTCAAATTTCTGTTGACATATATCAAATTAACCTCAATAGAATTCAAATTTTAAATCCCCATGTGAACCAAAAACCTAAACAGAGGAAAAAGAAACCCAAATTCCAAAGAGCGGTTAAACTGATTAGAAATTTTTTGTATGATAACGGCTGTGAATTGATGGTTTGGTGGAGATGGTTGTGGTGGTGCCCGGTGGTGGTTTTTCTTTTTGTAGACTGTAATCGTAAATGGAAGAAAACGTATACAGTACCTTATTTAATTGATTGTGTGGTCAGGCAAAGTAAATGTTCAAGGAAAACTGAAAATAATAATTAGGGTTGTAATTAGCTAATCACAAATTTCAAAGGGCTGCATTTAGTCAGGGTTGCATTTAACCCAAATGAGGGTTGTATTTCATCACCGCCTTTTATTGTTAGACCAGAAATAACAAGAATATGTTGAACAAAATAAGTGGTCATTAGGAGAAAGACATAGGAATGGTTGGGTGACCAGTGATACATCGTTCTTCTTTGCCGAGCATAAAAAATAAATTAAAAAAAAATCAATTTGATTTAATGAAAAATGTAGAAAGGTCTAAACTGAGACTTATTGGCACTGGATTTAGATAGAGAAATCCTTAAATAAATTAGGATTTAGATTTTGACTGGCAAAGTCAAAGATTGCATAATCTTTGGAAAATATTTGGAGACAATTAGATTACCAAAATTGACGAGATTTTCAGAGAGAAACTGATCTGAGTGTGATCATAACTCTGATCATCATTAGGCCTATGGTTGTACTCTTAGTCGGAACCATAGAATAAACTGATGATGTGGATGAAGAACACCATCACGATGCAAATGAAAATATATACTAGACTTCAAAAAATTAACTATTAGAAGAAACTTAAAATGATGAGAATCATGAGATGTTCAACCGAATTAGTTTATGAAAATAACAGACAGAGTTGTTTATGTTAGAATATGGGCAATGAGTGGAGTGCCCCATAGAGTTATAAATTGCAGGATCTTAGATAATCCAGACAATATGGGACTAATAATCTCAACATGCCCCATCACGTGTAGCCTCGTTGGGTCTAACACGTGGATAATTAAATATGGTGACACCGAAAAAAGACACGGTCAAATGACTCGTCGCAAATAGTCTGCTCTGATACCATGTTAGAATATGGGCATCTAACTCAAAACCAATTGGCTATGAGTGAAGTGGCCCATAAAATTATAAATCGCAGGATATTAAATAACCTGGACAATATTGGACTAACAGTTTAATGTCTGAGATAGTATTGAAGTTAACCAATAAAATGAAAATTGAGTCAAGATAATACGGCTTAATACACCTTCGATGAACACTATAAATACAGTGAACAATCAGTGGAAGATTGATTTAGCTATTTAGGTAAGTAAATAAAAAATTCCAGCAGTACTAAAAGGCGATAACTGCCGATGACAACAGATTATTCTGTGTTGACGGTAAAATAATCAATGAAATATTTGAGGAATCTTTGCTAATGAAAATCGGAGCAAAGAACAAAATATTGAATGATATAATCGCGAAAATAGTGGATTTTTTTTCGAGATAATGATATTTCAGAATCTCTACTTTCTTTTTGTGCAGCTGCACATCTTCTTCCCTTTCTTCTCCTCTAGAATCTCTACTTTCTTTTCTCGTTTTTTATTTCTCCGCCTTCTTCTTCCTTTTTCTTCTTCCTTTTTTTCCTCTTTCTCTGGTTTCTTTCCCCCTTTATTCTACTCTTTTTTCCTCCGTGATAGTATTGAAACGTTTTTCACCGGATAGGAATGCGTTTCTATGGTGTTAAGAGCGCGCTCCCAACACGAATCTCAGTGAGGAGCGCAAAATCGCGATTCTCAGTGAAATTCGTGAGGTGGTTGGACGTTCCTGGATACTAGGCTACTGAGAAATGTTAACGGATTCTCAAAAGCAGGAACTATTTCCATAAATAATGTATGGACTTTCAGGAAAAAAAAACTATTATCAGCAAATTATACAAGATAATGGATAATCACATCAATCAATATAGAAACTTTGTTGAAGATAAGGTCGTGATGCAAATGAGACTTTGATACCCATGCACATATTATCATATGATACTGAAATAACACAGAGTAACAATGATGCGTAGAGAAACAAACCATAGATGGGGTGTTACATTGGTATAAGCCAATTAAATAAAAGGCACAATTTGGAAGAGCTATTTGATAATAACTCTGATAAAAATAAATAATCGTCATTAGAGAAAAACATACTACTATTGAGCCGAATCAGATGATTAAAAGAATAGAAAACGGAAGCAATATGGATCGAGCATTTCTGTTCTGATACCATCTTAAATTTTTATATGTAGATCAAATTCAAGATGGATATCATTATAATTAGAAAACAGTGAAATTAAATCAATGATAATAATTAAAATACATATCAAAATCATAACAAATAGAAAATAAAAATAGAGACATACCAATATTACGTGGTTCGGCACTAATACACGGAGAAACCCCTGAGGGTGAATAAGATTAATGATCTCCAAAGTTTAATTATTCTGGGATAATTTTACACTTACAACAATTCCTATTTATATAGGAAGATGGATAAACAGTAAACCTAAAGATAACAAACAAACTATAGATACTTGACTAGGCCTATCTAGCTAGAATACTAGACCAATAGACTAAGCCTTCTTCATATCTTGTGAATATTCCAACAAGTTATAACTAATACTTTTAGTTTTAAGCAGCCATGACAAACTAACCTAGGATAACAAATTATGTTCCAAAGTACTAGAGATTCTGATCGCAGTTGATTATCCTAATTTGTTAATTTAGGAATGGTCTTGCTGGGAAGATTCATGCTAGTGGCACCATTCGTTCTTTCAATTTTGATATATGCATTGAGAAAAAGAAACCGTGCCATGAACGCAAGTATCGAAGACTTCTTGGACATCTATGCAGACCAGATGCCTATAAGGTACTCCTACAACGATGTCAAGAAAATGACTAACAATTTCAAGGAAAAATTAGGCCAAGGAGGTTTTGGATGTGTATACAAAGGAGCTCTTCGTGATAATCGTGATGTTGCAATTAAGATTCTTACCTCAACAAAAGGAGACGGGCAAGATTTCATCAATGAAGTAGCTACTATGGGAAAGATACATCATGTGAATGTGGTACAGCTCATCGGATTCGTAGCCGAACGTAGAAAACAAGCTCTTATCTATGAATTCATGCCCAACGGATCTCTCGAGAAATATCTATTTCCTCGGGAAGAAGGAAAAATTATAAACCTTCTGGATTGGGAAAAAACTTATGGAATCACATTAGGAATAGCCCGTGGGATCGAATATTTACACCGAGGATGTAGTATGCGAATACTACATTTTGACATCAAGCCTCACAATATTCTACTTGACGAGAACTATAATCCGAAAGTGTCAGACTTCGGATTAGCAAGGTCATACTCGATGGATGCCAGTATCATTTCGGTAACACACGGGGCTAGAGGAACTATAGGATATATGGCCCCAGAATTATTCTATAGAAATATCGGAGGGGTCTCCTACAAGTCAGATGTGTATAGTTTCGGCATGTTGTTAATGGAAATTGCAGGAAGAAGAAAAAATTTGAACCCGTTAGCAGAGAATGCAAGTCAAATATATTTTCCGTCATGGGTTTACATACAATTGAAACAAGGAGTAGATATTGAAATGGAAGATGCTACTCAAGAAGAAAACGAAATAGCAAAGAAAATAATCATAGTTGCTCTATGGTGTATTCAGCTGAAGCCTATTGATCGTCCCTCCATGACTAAAGTTGTGGGAATGTTAGAAGGAGACATAAGAGTACTGCAGATTCCTGACAAACCGTTTTCAATTGCAGATTGCAATGGAGATGAAGATATCATGTTAAATTCAGTTGTATGATGTAAAAAATATTGATGCTTTGTTATGCTTGCATTGAAATATTTGTATCAAATAATACTTGATAGAAAATTAATTTCTATTATTTTACTGGAAACGAGTTCTTTTAGTTATTATACTTTTAAGCTTGTTAAACGGGAGGCTTTAGCTTCTTTGTGCAGTGACGGCTCTAATTAACTATTTTTCTTATGACATTTTGGTTTGTGATATATTTGTATACCATTTTCAAATGTCTCTTTGCGGAAAAAAGAGAGGAGGCAGACCGGTTACGTATAGGTATACCCAATCTTTCCTCACAATGATAGACCAATTGGGTTTCATGGACCTCGGATTCCGTGGAGAACTTACACATGGACAAACAATCAACAAGGACCAGATAATATAATGCAAAGGCTAGATCGAGTCATCGCCACCCAATAATGGCGTAACGCTAACCCTCACGCGGACGTTACTCATCTCCTGAGAATTGTTTCCGATCACTCTCCAATCCTGCTTCATACAAAAACAATCGACTTGCAAGGGAAAAAAAAACAAGTTTGAGCATCTATGGCTTACACACCCTCAACTAAAGAAAATCGTCGAGACAGCCTCAAGTCAACAGAATGACTCGGAACCTTCCTTAGATCTTCAACTAAAACTATTTACAACAGGGGAAATCCTAATGGAATGGAATAAAGAAATCTTTGGACACCTGCCAAAGCTAATAAAGAAATCACGGAGCAAATCCGAATGGCACAACATCAATGTGCGATTCGGAGTGGCGAAGAACTAAACTACCGGATAACCCAAGAAAAACAGCTACGGAACCATTCACCTAAGTTTAATGCAATATCACGCAACTTACTGGAAAAAAAGATCCAGAATCCAATGGCTTTAATCTGGAGACGCCAATATGACTTTCTTCCACACGAAAGCGACTATACACCGAAGTCGAAACAACATACAACAACTGCAGGACAAGCAAAACAACTGGATTAGCGATAAAGATCAGGTAATTAAAATCATCCTTGATCACTTTACGGAACAATACTCGGCACAAAGCACATCAATATATGAAGAGCTCTTTGCACAAATCACACCCAGACTGACAACTCGACAATGTTCTACACTAACGGAGGAGGTGACGAGGGAGGAAATTAAACAAGCTTTGTTTTCCATTAACTCGGAAAGTGCTCCCGGACCTGATGGATATACTAGCAAGTTTTTCATGGTTTTTTGGGAAACCACGCACCATCAATTAATAACAATGGTCCGCAGTTTCTTTATATTCCTAAACATTCACCCCCTCATGAATCACACCAACATCACCCTAATCCCAAAAATCGATCATCCATCGAAACCATCCCAATTCAGACCGATCATCCTTTGCAATGTGGTATACAAAGTGATATCCAAAATCCTAGTAAATCGCATATGACCCCTTCTCCCGTTCCTCATAAGCCCATATCAAAGTGCCTTTGTTCCTCAAAGATCAATACATGATAACATCGTAATAGCTGGAGAACTATTTCATCACATCAAGACTTCTGCTCTCACCAAGGACCCAAAAGTAGCTCTGAAACTAGACATTAAGAAAGCCTATGATAGCTTAGATTGGGGATTCATCAAGAAAGCCTTCACCACGATGGGGTTTCCAACCATTTTTGTAGATCACATAATGTTATGTATAACTACGGTTACTTACTCCATCAACATTAATGGTACACCACATGGGTACATCACTCCAACAAGAGGCATTCGATAAAGAGATCCTCTCTCTTCCTATATTTTCATAATTTGTGCAGAATCCTATCGACCAATCTAGGAAATCTAGAAGTTCAAGGTATGGTAAAAGAGCTAAGAATCTCTGGAAAGCCCCACCTATACTGCATCTAATATATGCGGATGATCTCCTCATCACCTACAAAGCATCTCAGGAAAGCAACAACCACCTCAAGAAGATACTTCTTTCTTACAGTTCGTCTGTAGGCTATTTAATCAATACTGCAAAGTCTACAGTAATTCACCACACTAGACTGCAACAACATCAGGTGGATGCTCTTCTCCAATTTTTTGATATGCCAACCTCAGTGACCCCTCCAACATATCTACGAGTACAATTTAATCACAGAAGAACCCCAAGTCACATTTTTGACCCGCTGCTGCAACGTTTAGCACGAAAAGTGCAAGGATGGATGACCAAATGCCTTACTCAAGTGGGAAGGTTAGTACTCATTAAAACCTTCCTAATTCCTACCTCTAACCATCTTATGCAAACACAGTTTTTCCCTTTACATATACACAAACAGATCGACCGATTCGCCCGGAACATTTTCTGGGGACATGACTAGTCTGTTAAAAAACTTCACCCTCTAGGATGGAACAAGCTAAACAAACCGATACTTATTGGAGGTCTTGGAATTAGAAAAAGCAGTCACCAAAATAAATCCTTACTCATGAAAAGAATTTGGAGAAATCATGATCAACCTAATTCCATTAGCTCCAGATTATACAATGAGAAATATCTACAATACCAACCTATCTTCCAAAAAAACACACCAATTCCTTCCTCTGCCAGCCCACTATGGAAACAAATGGCATCCCTAATACCAATCTTCCGAAAATTCACTTTCCATCGTATCGGAAATGGTTCAGACACCCCTATCCAAGATAACTGCATCCCTCACTTTCAAAACCTTGACCCAAACAAATGCTATCCGATCCAATCAGTAGATGATCTCATTGACCCACTTACCCATAACTGGAATCACGACCATCTAATTAAATTCCCCCCTAATGCTATCCAACATATCATAAATCTCCACCTCCCCCTAATTAGGCCTCCAGATACTTTACTTTGGCCACATTCAAAATCTGGAAAATACAACACAGCCTCCGGATACAACTGCCAAACCCAACAAGATCCACATTACCACATAGAACCCCTACCCCCGACCAAATTCCTTTGGACCTTACCATGTCCACCAAATATCCAGCTTTTCTTTTGGAAAGCTATAAATGAAGGTCTTCCCACCTTTACTATCCTAAATCGCATAAACCTCACAGACTCCAACCTATGCCCCAGGTGCATCATGGAACCAGAAACGACAGAACATATACTTCTTCACTTCCCAATAGCAGCTACCGCCTGGAACAACCTCGTATCTCACCTATCCACAAACCAAAACCAAAACAACAACTCCATTATAGTAGTAAATTCTCAAACAACCATCTCACAAATTTTTCAAGACCCTAACAGTGTCACTTCTATCTCAGCATCATGTTTTCTATTATAGAATCTATGGACATCAAGAAATGATCTAGTTTTCAAAAAACACCTTACCTACCTTGATCAAATATTGGCAACAACATGAATTTTATTGGGAAAAAAAGGTTCTTCCCCCAATAATCCCAGGAAAACCGCCGACCAGGGCGACTCCAACCAATGTCAGAGCAACAACAAGAATCCAAGTAGGATGGATCAGATCAGCACCGGAATGGATAAAGATCAACACTGATGGTGCTGCCCGAGGTCACCCAGGAATGGCGGGAGCGGGATTCCTCTGCAGAGACTCAAATACCCAGGTTATTTTGGCTCTTGCGCAGCCACTGGGTATATCAAGGGCTCTAACGGCAGTAACATGGGAAACTCTTCTGGCCACAAGGATGGCGATGGATCAATAATTGAACTTGGGTAGTTTCTATCATTTTTCGTCGATTCAACATTTTATTTATTTGTGCATCATTTAAGGGTTATTAAGTACACCATATATATTTTCAGACATCTTCATTTTATAGCAATAAATAAAATTCCCTTCTTCATATACAATTGTAATGGATTCGTGTTCCTAGTTTTATGTTGTTATGTACCTTATTGCAGGAAATTAACGACATACTTTCTATTTAATCATCGACCGGGGTTATGTGAAAAGTAGGGTCGTTACAAACACCATTGAAGAAATCGTAAAAATCAACTCTCTAAACCATTCTTCAAACCATCCCCATGTCTTTTCTTCTACACCTTATTCATAGCTGTTGGAGAAACATGGAAACGCTAAAAACTTCTAGAACACCAAAATTCTATCAGATACAAGTTTTTCACTCAAACCGATATTAACCTTCAGAGTAACACTTGATCCTCCTTAACAAAGAGACCAAAATCATAAGCACGAGGATTTACCATTCTTCTATGTTGGATTATCAATAAACATACAATTCTGGTTATATATATTTATAACACAAACTTAGCCCTTAAGAAACCCTAACTTTAGGAACAAAGCTCTTAAGTTCCTAAACTTTGGGAACAAGTTTGTATCAATACAGTTTGATGAAAAAGTCAAACTTATTACCAACGAATTAATCCCACAATTCTCCACAAGTATACCTTAATTCCCAAAACCCTCATTTCGAAGTCATCCATCTTAATATTTTTTTCTCCAAAACCATCTTCTTCTTCTCTCAATAATTATTCTTCTAAAAAGCCAACTTATTAATTTAACATCACTAATCACTAATTACTCAACTTAATCATTTAACTAATCATTATACCAACTAATTAATTATTACACTAACTAATCACTACACTTTTAAAAAGGGTAAGTTGGATATTAACATATATATTTGGATAAGGGGTGCTTCAGTTTACTTCTAAATTTCTTACCCAAAATAAAATCATGATCCCCTTAAAAAACTGAGTGCCCCCCCTCAAAAGAATGAGTGGTGCCCAAACAATCATTAAAATATAGGGTATATTAATTAAATACCCTTAGTTTTGACACCCAACAAATATACCCTTATACAATAATAAATATACCATATCATTTAAAACTTTATCCATTAAATTTTTTTTACCTGAATACTCTCACTTATAATATTATTTTTCATTTAAAAACTTTATCCCTTTACAAATTTATTTCTCTATTACACTACAAGAAAAATGGTGTATTTCAACACGGCATTAATGTGGCAAGAACCCATATTTCATGTGGCTAAATCCTTTTGCCACATAAAAAGATTTTTCCACACCCGTGGCAACAACCTGTGTGGCAAGAAGTTATTGCCACGCCTTTAGTGTACTGTAGCAAAAGTTGGTTGTTTTATTACACCAAATTGTGAGGCAATAGCTAGCATGAGGCAAAAAGTATATTCTAACTTAATTTATTTATTTTGATTATTTATTTTATTTTATTAATCTATATCCAACCAATTTGACTTCTATAAACAGAATTTTTAATTCAATTTTGTGTTTTCGTTTTTTTGTTAACTTTTATAATCCTAATTTTTCGTTTGATATTGTAATTCAACATCATCGATAAATCAAAGAAACAAAAGATTAGAATGAACAAAATTCTCATTTGATTTTATATCATATACAAATGTAGTACATATATACAATACAATACAATACAAATTTAATTTACCTAATACATTCATTACATAGATAAACGATACATTATTAACATGATCACATCATAGTTTCAAGAAAAAAGAAAAAGAAAATGAAACTTCATTCCGATATTGTTTTCTATTCCTACAAAATCAGTGTTCAAAGCAAAATAAGTTTTTGTATCATTCAAAATCGTTCTGAATGTGTACAAAATAATTATATTTGTGTAAGATATGAATAATACCTTGCAATGGAAACATCCAAACTTAATTACCAGTATCCACTAGGCCCTGTAAATCAACAAAATTTACAAACTAGATCTAGCTAAAAAACGAGAATGAAGGGAAAAAAACCAAAGGTTAAACATTATCAATCAAAATCTTAAGAAACAAAGAATTTTTTTTATGTAAATTACCAAGCCCGTGAACATAAATTAATTAGATCTAGAACAAAAAACTCGTAAAAATGTTGCAAAACTGTGGATTATTTCACTAACAATCATCAAACCGGAGGAAAAAAAACAGTCACCAAATCTTAAGAAAGTGGAATAATCAGAAGATTTTCGCTTTGTAATCTTCCTGAAGCAGAATTGGTCAGTATCACGATTGAGTAACCAAGTTCCCAATCTTTAATATGATTAAAACTTCGAAAACTTTTTGGACATTTTGATTACCATTGATTATGAATGATATAAGAATACTAAATCTGAAATTCTGAACCCACAAAAGAAAGAAATAAGAAAGAGAACATGTTAAACTTTAAAGAGAGAAAGTGGTTTGCTGTAACTATACTTGTATGTACGTGGGGGTTGGACTTTGACTCAATGGAATTAATAGAAATTTAATTGTTTATCTTTTCATTTTATAGAGAATAAAAATAAATTGATGTGTATTTGTCACACCTAGAAGGTTAACGGTAGCAATAAACCACATTTTGCCGTATACCTAACCTTGTTGTGGCAAAAGTTAAACTTTTTGCCACAACGATATTTTCCATGTGGCTAAATTTGGGTTTTTGCCGCAATATAATCTAAATGCGGCAATAGAAGCATTTTTCTACATACACTCTAATAAATTGTTTTGCTATAGATTATGTTTCTTTCAGTGTTACTTCACAACCACCACCACCACCACCATCAGCAGCACCGCTGCCACCACCACTCCACCACCACCAACACTTACTAACTACAACAACCACTAATATTCCACCACTGCCACTAATATTCTGCCACCACCACCACCACCATTGTCGATGCTATCACCGCTGCTGCCGCCACCGCTTCCACCGCCGTCAAAAATTGGTGTCAAGAACCGAAGTTGATCCAAAGATTAAAAGTTCAAATATAACTTTACTAATACATATTCCGGTTCTTTTATTGTGTCAACAATCGAAGTTGATCCCACTGAATGGATTGAACAACTAAAGTAGATGCAAATAACTAGAAAATAGTCCAGTTTAGTTATTCAACAATGGAAGTTGATCCTAGTGAATGGGGTCAACAACCAAAGTTGGCATAATAAATGAAAGAAATACTCTAGCTTTATTGTTTCAACAATAGAAGTGTGATCAACAATGGAAGTTGACTCAAAAAGGTGGAACCCAAGAACAATGTTTCCATATTATAGTGTCAACAACCAAAGTTGATCCCTTTAAGTGGGATCAACAATTGAAGTTGATCCACAGAAAATGGGATCAACAGTTGGAGTTGACACCATTTATATAAGTCTGTTTCCTGTAAAAACCAATAAACCCGAAACCTGCAAACTTACATATCCTTAAGAAACACAAGAGTAACGTTCATAAAAATAAATCAGAATGTATTTTATTACAAAAATAACAATTTCAAACCAAAAAGCATTAAAAAAAAAAGAAACATCCAACTAGTATGAAACCTAAAAAAGATGCAAAAAACCTGTAGTGAATTAACTTCAACACGTCAAGCCATTTCGTGCTAGAGTATTGAATCAAAGATATAAAATCCAAATCGTTATTAATGACATTAGATGCTCAAATTGCAAAATCTAAACTATGCAACAACCATCTTTGGCCTGCAACAAACAAAGTTTCACATATAAAATGACATAACCGAATGAGTGAACTTGGCGTGAGTCAAACACGCATCATCTGACGTGGAGTCTGTCATGCTACCATTGCACCACAAATTCAACATTTGAAGAACTTTACATGATTTAAACTACAAGCATGATTTAAACTACAGGCATGATTATACTAATCCAAGGAAATATTTTCAACAATAAAAGTTGATCCCATAAAAAATAGTGTCAACCACAAGAGTTGATCCCATAAATGGATGCTCACTTCACAATTCAACTGAATAACCATAACAATGAACAAGCAAACTAGCACATGCATGAATCAATTCTAAAATATATAAACTAACCCCATGGGAACTCATTCATGTCCATTAATTGTTGTTATATCACCTCTACTACTATCCTTGCTACTACAATGAAAGCCACCCGCGTCCCCTCCAGTACAACAACATCCACCACCACCACCCCAACAAAAACAGACACCAACACTAGTGCTACTAAATCCACCACCACTACTGAAAGAAAAAATATGTTTAACCTATCAATTATAGTTTCTTAAAATGAATGATAAGCACAAAAACTGGTGATAATGTTTAAATTAAATGTACACCATTCAAATCAGATTCAGTCATTACCTTCAACAGTTGATGGAGTAGTATGCACCAACTTATCGTTCCAACCTCACCACCACCACCACCAACACACAAAATCTCCACCAACACCACAACAACCAGAGAAAGAAGATTATCAATATAAATCCAACAACAGTAGTTGATCCCATAAAAAAGGTGTCAACAACAGGAGTTGATCCCATCAAAAATGGTATCAACAATAGGAGCTGATATCATAAAAGGGATCAACAACAATAGTTGATACTCATGAACTTGAACATAAAGAATAAGGTAACAAAAGTAGTAGTTACCTCAGAGTTTTCTCTGAAACCAAGCACTGATCTTCTTGTATTTATCTTTTTAGCTTCACCACCACCAACAATCACACAGAATATCCACCACCACCAACAGTCACACAGAATATCTGATGTGAATTTTAAGTTGTTGTAAAAAGTGATAAGTAGAGTTCGTTCAACTCGGGCTTGTGAAGGATTTTCGAAAATTAAATAAAGTTGTTTCAACAATAATAAGAAAATACCGAGATTCTGGATTCCACCATTGACCAATTAAGTGATAAATTCTAATCAATATTCATGCAATTTTTTCTTTTAAAGTGATTCTAATATTTTGCCTTTAATAGATTTTTGAAGTAATATTTGTAAGCACGAAGCATGAAACATCAAAAGTATTAAAACCAAGCATGTCCCATCAAAACACTTCACAACTACTCAATAAAAACCAATTTTTCTTTTAAGTTTTATGCAAATAATCATGTAAAATAATTGCAATAAATAATTAAAATAGAACTATACCACTTTTCATGGAACAATGGCTTCCTCCGTCGCCTCGGCTAAGGGGTTTAGCTCCTCATATTAATCACTTGCTAAAAATACATGTTTATGGCTCAAAAATTGATTAAAAGGGAGAAAAGGGTATACTGTAGTCGCTGAAAGTCTAATACAGAAGACGAAATTGTTGCTGAAAGACTTCGGTGACTGCAGGAAGGAGCGACCGTATCTCGTTGTCACTGAAAATAAGTCTGCCTCTGCGACTGACTCTGTGGGTCTTATGTTCTTCGTCTTCTTCTTTGCAGCAGCAGCAGAAAACAATTTCGTCTCTGATTTTATGGCTTTCTCTAAGGCTCGAAACTTCCCCTAACTTCTTTCAAAGTGTTTCTCCCCCTTCCTTGGCCTCTCTAGAGCTTATATATCCCTCACAGGTCGGTTTAAACTCGATCAAAATCTCTTTTTCTTCCACCAAAAGTCTCGGACTTTTTTTTCTCTTTTTTTTCCTCTTCTACACGTCTCTAGATGTGATATTATCGGTTAGATGATAGAATCAAATCACTAGGATATCTTCTCTCCAATTCTTCACGTTCGTTTCCAAGAGTAAACCAATAAGTTTCCCGTAATATTTTTTTTTTCTGTTTTCGCCAAATCACTAAAAATAAGAGGATTTGATCCCTCTTTTTAACTCCAAAACACGTCACATTCCTTGTTTAATCATATCAAGCCCATACTAATCCAAAACATCCAAAAATATCCGAAAGAACCCATCCAAAAATCGATCCAAAACTTG
>JAJJMB010006973.1:1390185-1447332 GCA_023531105.1 Papaver atlanticum | reverse complement strand
GTAATAGTGGAATCTAGTGTCTTGGTTATTTTCACTCTAAAAAAAAACAAATTTGGATTTAAATTTTCTCTACTTTTAGTTTAAATAAATCTAAATTCAATTGCTTTCACAAGTCTTACGAACTCATTCTTACCACTATCAAAATTACATCAGTGTTCTACTTTAACTAGAAAGAAAATGCATAAGGCTCATAGAGATGCACGTAAAATCCAGCTGTCTACATTGGAAGATTATGACAAATCATAGGTGGAAAGATACTTGGCGGAGCCAATTTACTCACCAACTAAAGACAAAGAAGGTTTTAAATTTGATATATTGGTTTGGTGGAAAATCAATGCTGCTAGGTTTGACATTCTGTCACTCATAGCAAGAGATGTTCTTGCTATCCCTATCTCATCTGTTTCTTCTGAATCCGCTTTCAGTACTGGAAAGCAAATACTTGGTCATTTTTGAAGTTCTTTAAGGCCCAGGACAGTAGAGGCCTTGATTTTATTACAAAACTGGTTGCGTACCCCAATTGACATGGATCCTTCTACTTTCGGAGCTGAGACGGACGAGGATGATGCTGTCGAGTCAGGTATAAAACTTGCTGCTATTGAATTTATCTTTATGTTGTATTTTACAGAAAAAAATTCCATGATTGTAGATTAGGTTAAGTGGATCAAATTTGTAGTCCTGTTTGCTTGATTTTGGTGGGCAATTTGAGTTTGAGTGATTTTGGTGCCAATGGTTATTGAGATTTGACTGAATTTTGATGTGTTGCAGATCTATTTAGTGATCTAAGTTGTTATTCCATCATCGTAGATGACGATTAAAGAATAAACATGAAGAATAAGGTCACATGAAGATTGTGACAAAGACAGTGATTTTTATCACTTAGCTAGGTTGTGGTATGTGTTAGTATAGTAATGTTCTGGATCAGCTGCAGATCAATGACTTGGTATTTACTTGTTATATTTTGTCACATTCATATTCCAAGTGCCATGATTCTGTGCCACTGAGTGTTATTATTACCTTCCCAGTTATGATTGCCATTTAAAACAGTGGATTTATGCAACTCATGCACATTTTAAAACTGTGACTATTTCTATTTTTTCTCTCATCATATGCACGTTTGTGTTCATTTAGTTTGTAAAGTGGTTCAACTGTTGCTGTGTTGGCTTTGATATGTAGCGTATAAAGATATTTTTACGTTGATTGGCTTCAACTGTTGTTATGCAGCTTTATTTGGTGATCTTAGTGTGTATTCCATCATCGTAGATGATGATTGAAGAAGAAGGTCATATGAAGAGCTTTTGGTTATGATACTATTATATGAAGAACAAGGTTGCGTGAAGAACATGGAATTATGCTTCGTCGATTTTGAAAAGAATAGAACTCTTGTTTCTTGAGACTACAAATGGCTTTGTGCCTAGCAGGATGTTTTTGTTTGTTCATTTTTCCTAAGTTAGATTGGCAGTACCATTGGGTACATACTTAGATAGGCTGGCTCTTATTTGCTGTGTTGTTGCAAGATATTTTTATTTTGTCTTTTGGGGATCATTTTTTGTATACACAGAAGGTAGTAACTAGTAACCAGTCCAGAACATAGAAAGAAGAAAAAAACAAAAAAAAACGGTTATACCCGCCACCCTATCCTACCTGACCCGCCAATTGATGGGTCGGGTAGGATCTTACCCGTTTACTGGCGGGTAAAAATTTCTTACCCGCCATTCAGCGGGTAGGGTGGTGAAATAGGCCATATCCTACCCACCCTACCCGTTGTGCAGCCCTACTTTTAATTACTTCAAAAAAATTTTTTTTGATCCATTAGATTTAGGGCTTTTAATATGGTGTGTGTGTTTTTTGCAGAGGTTAAGATCAAAACAACGAATTTCGATTAATCCAACTTCCACATCTGCAATCCAAGTAATCATTATCTCCCTCTTCCATTAGATCCGTTTTTTCTTTTTGAAACCCTAGATTTTTATATGTGGGTTAATCTTTGTTATTTTTCTTTGCAGGTGTTGAATATTAATACATTTTTCTTAATTTGTTTCTTCAATTGATGGGGAGTTACATATAGTTTTTTGTGAATGGAATGTTGAAAATTCTTATTTGGGTTATATATTTGTGGATAAAGGTCAATTAGGGGATTGTAATTTGAGTAATGTTATGGGTTTGATCTTTTTTTCATCTAGTGTTACTAATTGAGTGGTGGCTCTGTTTTTCATACAGGTGTTATTAGAAGAATGGATGCGCTCATCTTAGTTATTTCAAACAAGTTTCTTTAATAGGGGATATCTAGATAATTGTTTGTATCTATGCTAGAATGTTTCTATTGACGTTATATCATTGATTGGGCTCCATAATTATCTATTCTTAACCTTGATGTTTAGCTGAGGCATTTGTCTGAGAGGAATGGACCATAAAAAGATTCATGTTTTCTTTACTCTATATTGTTGTCAATTGTTGTCAATTATTTATTTGATAGAATTATGAATCAGACTTATATCTTTCTTTGCACATAATCTTGTAGTGTGATAGCAATGAAAGTTATTTTCTATAATTTGAGCTCCAAGGCTGGTCTTCAAGACTATAAGTTACATTATTGGGTAAGTTGATTTGTCTTTCCTATCTTTCTGTATTCAATCCCAATTTTTCTTATTTGTGGGTTGGAGTTTCAGTTCTTGTGCATGTTTGATGCCATATATACCAGGCATCCAAGGATGATATCACTGTCCATAGGAGGAAAAGAAGGATGATGAAGAACGTGCAACAGCTGTCAAAGCCTCTCGAAAAAAGAAAGAATGTGAGTATGCTCTCCTTAAATTGTGTTTCTAAAAACTAAGGCGATTAGTTCTGTGTATAAGTGTTTGATATTTTGCCGAGAATCATATATAACTGTGTCATTTTAACTTTTTTCTCAGCCGGAAAGTCTTCCATTTTGCTGGATGTGAAGCCATGGGATGACGAGACAGATATGGCAAAGTTTGAGGAACCCGTGAAGAGTGTCCAGATGGATGGGAACACATGGGGAATGTGTAAGTACCTTCTCTCAAATAATTGAATATGTCAAATTCATACTGATCTATCTTATATTTGATTTTAAGTGTCTTTTGTTTTCAAATTTGTTAAGTTAGAAGTATGTTTATGAGTCCTGATGGTCTTGTTGTTATTGTTGGTTCATTTGATAAATTATATGGTACCTCTAGTCACTCATTTTTTGTCTTTGTTTTGAGTTATTAAGGCTAATAATCTTATATGTTCATCGTCTAATACAAGATTGGTTGTTCACATTTCTTATTGCATTGGTGGGAAGATTATGATCCGAGGGGACATTGTTTGTCAACGTATACAACAAGCGAGGTGACGCTCCATATATACAACTTCCCAATTGCCATTTTTTTTGTTTAAGAACTAAGTGAATGATGATGAGTGTTTCAATGTGGTATTATTAAAACTGTATCATACTGGTTAACTAATGTTGAAACCGTTTTTTGGTGTTGCAGGTGCACCATTATGAAGTGTGCTCTCAGTTCATCATTGGACAAATTATATTTTTGCTGGTTTGCACCTGTTCTTTAAGAAACCTCAGAACTTAGGGCTTGTATTGTTGTGAATTCAGGATTTCATTTTGTTTTTATTTTTTAATTTTTTAATTGAAGTATCAACTGTTATGAAATGTACAATGAATTTTTAACGGAATGGCCATTTTGAAATTATGAATCCAAGTTCTATTGCAGTGTCATTTGTGTTTCAGTCAGATAATTTCAGTTTCAGACAGATTCAATATAGGCATTCAACTAATTCTGAATCTATATTTTTTATATATTAATATTTAAATCTACTACTATTTGAATCAGTAATTATATCGCTAAAGTCCGTAGTATAATAAAGTTATTTTGTGACGCTCACTGCTGGGTCATAAAATTATAACACGCTTTATCAGCGACCCTATCTGCTACCGTTAAAACAGGTCATTCAATTCGTATCTATGACCTGTCTTGACAGTCGTTGAAATTCTATTTTCCACTAGTGCACCTTACTCTTTCATGTTCACAACTCCACATTAATTGGCATCATTCTAGGTGTATTGCATGCCAAGTCAATCAGACCATACACGATTGTTATCCATATGCTACCTTCGAACTTAGTTACAGTCATTATGCGCCCTTGATCCTTTGCCATCTTCGAACTTGTTCTATACTACGAACAAAGCTCCGTCTTGACTGGCCTTGCTCCACCTGAGTTAATGTTCCGTTATTCTTAGCCACTAACTCCAAGTTGCGCAATACATCTGTTAGGGTTGACATCCATAACTAATCGATCACCAAATAAAACTACCATAGTAGCCTCCATTAAAAATTCATTGTACATTTCATAAAGACTATGGTTCTGCTAAGGTTCCGTTAAAAATTCATTGTACATTTCATAACAGTTGATACTTAAATTCAAAAATTCAAAAATAAAAACAAAATGAAATCCTGAATTAACAACAATTCAAGACCTAAGTTCTGAGGTTTCTTAAAGAACAGGTGCAAACCAGAAAAAATATAATTTGTCCAATGATGAAATATACCACACTTCAGAATGGTGCACCTGCAACACTAAAAAATATAATTTGAATGTCAACAATGGGTCAGCCCTGTCAAATTCAGGCATCGTGTTTTCTCCTAAGTAATATGCGCTAACCTCAATAGCCACACTACCACACATATTCTGTAGTATTGTATATTTATTCTTTAAACTCATGAAGTGTCCAAGTGATGCATTTTTAATTCCTCACAACGGGTCCTTACCAAAATAGGAACGTATCCGCAACACAAAAGACCAACCTGTTTCTTCCAACGGTCTTGCACTTCAACTAGTTCTGATCGACTTCAAATGGTGTAAAACCAAAAAAATCTTCGACAGAAAATAATCGACAAGAATCAAAAGATCACAAGCTATCTAGATTTTCCATCAGAAACCGTACGAAAGAAACTTCAAAATATTTTTCTACCTGACACAATGTCAAACTTCAACACAGAAAAGTAAACCCTCCAAACTGTGTCGATAAACTGTTTCTTATACAATAATTAGAATCCATATCTCCGCCACAACTAATATCACATCTCATCCAACGATCCATGTCCTGCAGCTTATTTGTAGCCACACGCTTCTGGAACGTATCAAATCCTGGCCAACGATCAATACAACCAAAATGAAACCAACCCCGAGATTTCCCAAAATCCTTACTGTAACAGAAAACTAAGGCATAGCGAATATGAATTCATCTTCACATTCTTTAACTTCAGGTTAAATATAAACAAAAACATGATCCAACTAATGACAATTGATAAAAAATTATTGTTTCCCTTGGTTTTTGAACAATAATGAGACTTTTACATCCTAATATCTGCATCTTTACTTTAACCAACATACAAACCAATATTTGTATACCAACTAAAATATTCTTGCCTTCTTGTGATTTTCCAAGCAAACACCGATTAATTGAAAAAACAATATACGTAGGTATTTCTAACAGTTCACAAGAATCTCATATGGTAATAAGTATAGAGAAGAAATAAAATTACTTAAATCCATGCATAGGGTTTATGCTCCAATAAGTATCAAAGTCAAATCTCTAATGTAGAGCACCATAAACATCAAGACCATACATCTTGTCCATATTGAATGCAGATCACCTAATATAATCCCATTCCTTTAAAAGTATGCTTTACTTTGATTTGTACCTAAAACTGATGAAGTCAAATCATACACATACTTAAAAACATCAAACTCTACATCTTCGAAAGATATAACATCAAATCTTCAAATACTTGATGAAACCGAATTCTTCGTCTTTAAAATTTTACCCCGACAAGAAAATCGAAAACTTCTCTCTTCAAATCATCTATACAACCTAGGGATCTGATACCAATTTTTGGGGTTCAGAACCATCTACACATGCTAGTTAATCTTGCGAAAATAAACTAGCTAACGAGAAACACTTGATCTCTCGGATTGCTCCATGAACCTCACTACGATCTACGATAAAAAGAAGAGAAAGAGAACCACACAGATGCAAGCCATTAACAAAAGCAATAAGATGTAAATTACTCACAAATTTAACGTGGTTCGAAAATATATATTATGTGTGTATATTTTCTACATCCACCAAATGGCTACGATATCTTTATTCATTATAGAATTACCAACCGAGAATTACACATATGACCGAATAAATCAATCTATCGACTCACCATAACATGACCGAACACAAGAACACTCGCAAGCACCCTATAATATCCAAAGTAGTGTCTTCACCCATACGTGATAATATTTTCCGTATTATCTACCACAGCTAGATGATCTTCTCTGCATACCCTGACATAGATTATTGTGGACGCCTTTTGCTAACCACCAATAATCTAATCCATCACCACCAAGATGATCTTCTCCTTAACAAGATGTCTTGCCAACATATCCATAAGAATACACCATAATGACATATCTTCCAACATTAATAAGGACCATAATGATGTACTCTTTCCACCATTAACGGTCTCTTACATAACCACCTAAATAGGTGGGATGAATCCCTCACATCTCTACGAGAATTACATTGAGGATTCCATGAATAAAACACTTAGCCTAGGCCTCCTTATATAGGAGTCACAAACTTGGTTCCCAAGTATTATCCTCTTTGGTTTAGGAAACCGACTCATATTAGGAAACCATGGTCAATTTAGGTATTCCATCTTATTAAGGAAGTTGACCCAAACCAGGAAACCATCGTTTCCCTACAATATAGACTACAAGCGATGTGCTTTAACAAGAGACAAATGTTAATTTCAAAACCCAAATTTGGATAAAATTATAATATAATCAGTTTCAATACTTGAGAAGATTTTTGTAAGGTCTTGTTAATGGGTAAATCCGTTAGAGTAGGTTTTTACGGATGGTCAAATAGCAAGACGATATATTATTCAACTCATATAATCTTTCCTATTTTTGTATAATTTATGGTTCCGAAAATATTTTATATTTATAAATATATAGGTTTTCTAAATCAAGAAATTTATATTTCTCTGAAGTATAAACAATTTATCGATTTCACAAAGATATTTATAATCCCTTCATCCTGCTTAGTTCAAGGTTTAATATTTATGTTTAGTCCCTTAATAAAGTAAGGTTTTTAAAAAAAAATCCACTTTTTTCTTATTTGTTCTTGCATTGAAATCATTACAACAGTATAAGGTTCAACCTTCTAAAACATTCTTAAATACTCCCCTATATGTTTCTAAAACGTTCTTCATCTATACAACTAAAACATTTTAATGGTTCTCAAAAAAGAATTTTTTTAATGATTCAAAAGAAGAAAAAAAACATTCTGGAACTCTACAACTAAACATGGACGAAGAAAGTATTTTTCTTTCCGTTTTTCCCTTGGTGGCCGGGTCTTATTTTCATTTCTTTGATAAATCACCTTTAGGATTTCGTCTAAATAAAACACATACCTATATTCTTTCGTTATTTTGTCCTTGTAAAAGGATTAATTCAAGTTTCCTTTTTCAGTTCAGATCCAAATGACTTTGTCATCTTCCTGCGAGTTGAAAGGAGAGTTCTAGAGAGCTATACCTTCTTTAATATTGAACCAATTCTCTGTTTTCCCATGGTCCTATACACTACTAGAAGTAAACAAATGTTTAACCAACATAAGATGACTTGGGTAGTTGACAGGTTTCCCCACAGAGATAATACTATCTTTTATCCATTTTTCATCTCAGACATTCTTTTTATCGCAATTCACGAACTTCCATACATTATTTTTCTATATGTTGGTTGTTCCTGCTAGAATGCCTTTCCAAATCCACCGATCTCCCATCTTCGATTTGTGTGCGTAGTCTTTATATAGGTGTAACTACCGTAAAACCGATAGTACACTCAAATGAAGTAAATGACACTCAAACTAATTCATGATAATAAATATTGGAAAGAAAATGGAGGTTGTATTGAATGGATGTATTTATTTTCTAAGTTTACAACTCAAAACCCTAATACCACTCTCAAGAATAACACTCACAATATTATCCTCACCGATTACAAATTACTCAACCCCTCTTTCAATACTCTAGAGCCCCTTTTATAGCAATTTGGAATAGTGGAGTAAAGCTCATATTTTACTTAACTGAAACTCACACAATTCACATGTCCCCTCTTTTACGTCGCTTCCTCAATATTCCTTGACCCACAATTAATCTCACTTCTTCTTTCCTCGCATTCTTATCTCGATGATTATATTTTTCGCTCAATTATCCCTTTGTCTCGCCATATACTTTTCGTGGTTGTAACTTTGCCTTTGTGGAGTTTACCTCGTTACTGATTTCCTGCAACATTTCTTCAATCGTATCTGCTTCTTCGTAAACTCTATTTTCATTAAAGATTTTATTTCATTTACTGACATTCGATTTGACCCTTCTGTCACTCTAATAAATGATCCACCTCGATTTTAGTAATAATATCTCTGACGAATCTTGACTACCAATATCCAATCTTCGTAGCCTTACACGTGGCGAGAATGCTTTCTGTATCAACATTTTGCCTTTTCTCTTTTCGTTCAAATGATAATGAGGAAAAAAAGAGAATGTCACATGCAGTTAATGTAACCTCCACGTTTCCAGGTTTTTCGCCCCACCTTTCCCACGCGTGTTTACTTCTCTTTATGACTGACACGTGTGTGTTTCAATCCCCTTTTAAACCTTATTACCGCTTTAGCCTGTTGCATTTATCTCATATATATAGTTTGGTTGGAGAAGAGTTTCCTTCAATTTCTTTTAGTGTTAAGTTTTTCAACCTCTCTGCTGTTGTTCTTCTTCTACATCTATTTTTTACCAGCATCATTATTCCTTCATCTTCCTCTTAGGATTTACCATTGTTTTTTTTCTTATAACCTCATCTTTAAATCTCAATGGCCCCCAAGAAAGATCAATCATCGTCATCATCATCTAAGAGATTAGAATATTTTCAAAAGGAACTGAAACTGAAGGATTTCACTCTTTCCCCTGCAGAGGGTTCTCAGAAGAATATGGAGTTGGATTATAGATGGATCAACACCGAATCCTGGTCACCTTCTAGAGTTATCCTGGATGGTTTACCCATTCCCTTGTATAATTCTTCTAACCCTCTATTTTACGATGTGCTTGCAAGGTTGGAGGTCAAGCGGGGGGTATTTCAGTTGAGTGGTAATGCCATCCGCCTCTTGAACGAGTTCGTACTTCGCTTCACAGGGGTTGGTCTCTCGCAAGCTCCTGACTTTGCTAAACCGTATGAGCCTAATGATTACACCCATGGTTCTTTTCTGAAGAATTACTATCCTCAAAATTCTCCGAAGCGCACTCGTCAAGGATGGGCTATTCGTTTTACGCGAAACCCAGAAGACATTGCTCACCCTCTCCTCTTAGATATTGATCCCAGAAACTATAAGAAGAACGATCGTGTTCGTAACTCTAATGACGAAGACTGGATGATGTTTCCCCTCATTGTCGAGGGTCCTTGGGTCTGGGGTATTGATGAAGAAGGAAAAGATCGCTCTGGTCTTGCTTATGATCCTCGTTACTTTGCTCGTTATGAGCCCTGGGTATTCAACTGGCCCGAGATGCCTGTAGGGGTAATTTCCCTGACTTCCTTCGATACTTTCTTATGTTTACTACATTTTATTTGTGTCTAGTTTACTATTTTATCCTTTCTTTTTAGTATGTTTCTCCCCCTGTTGGTTTGATCAAGCCTCGTACGAAGAAGCGATATTCCTCTTCCGATCCTCATCATACTGAGCAGGTATTTTTAATTGCCTTATTTCTCGATTTATTTCCTTCTATCCCCTTTCTAAGCATTCCCATTTCTTCAGAATATTGAATCCAGCAGTAAGCCACACTACACCAAAATGCGCAATTTGGCACGTTCATTGCCTACACGGCATCATAAATTTTTGCAACGTCTACAAACGTTGCTTAAATTACAAATAGAAATGTATTATATGTTGCTGCATCTGTTGCTTATCTTAATTAAAGCAACGTATATATGCGTTGCTTTAATTAAATACAGCAAAGTATTTTATTTTTAAGCAACGTATATCATAACATTCCTTATGGTATGGCGACGTGTCAATGGGTCCTGCATAAAAGGATGACATCATGTGTTTCCTATACTGGATTGTCAGCAACATTATTGTCACCAACATTTATATCCGTTGCAAAAAAATTATCATCTACCAAAAAAATTAGATGCTGCCCTACAGATTTCTGCACTTGATTCTCAACCTGCACACCCCTTACTGTTTTTCTGTAAATATCAAAGACATCGCTTTTTTAAACTCCCCATATCTATACAAGGGAATATTCACGACGCCAATTAACAAACATTACGTGCAAATTGGTTGTTGTATTCAGCAAATCTACCTATTCTATAGAAGGGAAAACAGGTACTGAAGTAAATGAAGTTGTCCAGGGAGCACCTATATTAATTATAAGTTTATAACATTATTTTGGCTAGTTTACTTCAGTACCCTATGACCTCGTGGTCAATCTTAAATCTTATAGATCCAGAAAGGATACCTTGCAATCTGAAATGTATGAGTAAATGGAGAAGCATAAAGTTGACGATGAAAAGCTTCTCCAACTAGTTTTTCAGATGCTTGCAATTGAACAAAATATAAATCCCAAATGAAGTTCAAATAGTACCTGATTGGCCCTCACTGCCAAAATGTTTGATCCAAGTTCTCTAATTGGCATCGTAGCAGCTTCTTCACACAAGGTTTGCATATCGCTTCCGGAATAACCTATTAATGTAATTTTAAAGTGGTAAGTAAGGTTGCCGTTCACTCGGACTTGATGAGATTTGATTTTAAGATTTAATTAAAAACAAAGAGAATATATACAAAGGATTGTCACAGTATCGAGAGGTACTGAGACTCAGGATTCCACCAATTCTCATTCATGCGGTTCAACTAGTAACTCTAGACATATATAACTCCAAAGATAATAATTTATTGACTCTCCTTCATTGCCAGAGGTAGATTTTGAAAGTAATGGATGTAAATCTAAAGTATGGGATATCAAAAGACTTAACCGAAGCATGACCCATCAATTGAAATTACAACCATTCAATAAAAACATAGAACAATTCAATTTTAATGCAATAAGTCATATAGAGAATTATTAGAATTACCACAGTGATGAAAAAGGGCTTCCTCCATTGTCCCAGTGTTGGGGTTTAGCTCATCATGCTCAACACACGCTCAAAATATTCTTTCATTACTCAAAAGGTGTTTACAAAGAAGAAAAGAATCAAAAAGAATAAATTGTAGTCGCAGGAAGTTTTTTTTGCAAGAAATATGATATTAGCCGCTGAAAGAGTACTGTAGTTGCAGAAAGTCTTTTGCGAGCAAGCGGTTACTGTTGAACTACGATAGTTCCCTGCGACTATCTTCTGTGTATGCGACCGACCTGACGTAGTACTTGTTGTTGTTCTTCCTTTTCATATGTACCAGCAGAATACTATTCTGCAACTCCTTCTGTTCGGCTCTATAGCTTCCCAATTCTCCCTGTTGGTGCCCCCAACTCGCGATAGCTCTCTGTTGAACTGTAACCACCCTATATATACTCAACAGGCCAATCCAATCTCGGTGAAAACTCCAGTTTCTTTTAGAAAAAGTCTCGGCAATTTTATTTTTTTATCTCTTCTGTGACACGGTTTCCAGCTCTTTCCAAACTCTAAAGATAGAATGAAATCTGTAGAGGATATTTCTCTCTTTTCTTCCACGTCTCTTTCCTTCCTTCAAACTCGACACCGGAGAATATCTTTACGTCCTCTGTGTCTCGTAAATCAAACCATATTTTTCTTTTTTATTGAATCTGAAACTATTACCTATCTTGTTTATCTCGGCAGGATTATTTCCAATTAAACTGCGAAAAAAACTCCCATCAAATCTCGTCCAAATTACTTAAAAATCAATCCCGTGATGACTGGCCATATCTAATCGATTATGTTGAACTTACTAACCCTGTTTAGTCTTAATAGGACCAACCCAAAAAAAATCTGTGATTGAATCTCTTAAAATCACGTCAGAAATCCAAACCCTAATATGTTCTTCAACAACATCAGTTTCCCGCCTAATTCTGGTTTTGAACTGTTGAAGATGGGTGGTGCCCCATTTCCAAAATCCGGATGCTAATATAACTGGGGTGCCCTAGGGGGTGCCCTTATCCAACCTGGGTGTGTGCCAATAGTAATTTTGAGTGCCTTTAACAATTCTTCTTGGGTGCTTTAAACACTTCTCCGAGGTGCCTACAAAATATTTCCGGGGTGCCTTTAGTAAATCCTTCCGGGGGTCTAAATACCACTTTTCGAGCCATTTTCTCTGCACAAGTTTATTTCTCCAAAAATACCTACAAAGACATAAAACACCAAAATAAATACAAAATGGGTACTAACAACATAGAAATCGAGATCAAAATAGACACATAAATGCGTCTATCACCTATGCATGGGTATTACAGGATAAGAGTCTTGAATCTCAAGAAACAAATGATATTTTAGAATATATAGTATGGTTGGTGTGTTGGAGGTAGGTGATGCTTACCTTCTGTCTCTTTTACAAGTCTTTCAAATCTCCTCCTATAGAAAGAATAAGAACCAACCAAATAAGAAATATTTTTATGAAGACAAACCTATTTCAAAATTTAAGGTTGAGCTTCTCTTAGAGATTAATTAGGTAACATTTTGCAAATAAAATGGGTTGTTGTTCAAGTAGTATCGTAGTGATGTGTGAACAGTGTTACCTGGTATAGAAATTGCTTGACTTTTAAGGCATAAAAAGCATCAGGTATTACATCTTTTTCTGTTCTCGGATTTGTAGTGATCCACTGCTCTCTTTGAATATTCAGATCCTTCATATCTTCTCTTGCATTCACATTATCTTTTGATTTCTTCTTTATGTTGAGAACTGCATCTACTAGATGTTCAATAAAATTCTTCTCGCGATGCATTACATCGATACAATGATGATAAGTGTTAGAGACCCATGTCGGAACATCAAAAAACTTTGGCATTTTGTAAAATTCTGTAGTTGTTGCATTGGGTTCATCAGGTACGACTTCATAAAAATCTCTCATTCTCTTCTTAACGTCTTTGCTAAGCTTACCAGGAAGATAATAAACATTTCTAATCTTGATCTGTACTTCTTATCCACTTAATCGAGCTGGCACCAATTCACTCTCCACTATTTTCAGTCCCAAGTACTTTCCTTTCCTGAAAGGATGAGTCGACTTCAAAAATCTTCGAAAATTTCGGCACACAATCTTTCTCGAATGATGTAACCAATTTCTTTCGGTATCACGCTTTGTACCCGTGAACTACATAACCAGAAACATTACCATATGCAGGTAAATCATGTATACCCAACATTAGGATAGCTCTCAACTTGAATGACTGCTTTAGATGCATATATACAACATCGACTCCTTCCCAAAGTTTAATCAGGTCATGGATGAAGCGTCACCCAGATGTCTTGACCCGGTGCCTTAGGTCCTGATATTAGTAGTGACGTGATCTGAAACTCTGGCTTCATACACAGTGATAGCGGCAGATTTTAAGGAACCAAGATAACTAGTCAACAATTTTAAGGAACCAAGATAATTAGTAGAAATGCCTAGCCACATATTTCGCGCTTCCTTGCAAACTCAGGCCATTTTGTCTTCATGTTTTTCCATTGTGTAGTCGATTGGGTGTCGCATATACTCGGAAGAAGCTTTTGCATGCCACATCATATCCTCGTAAATCCATGGTATAGTATAATATTGTTTAAGTCTGGGAGGAAGTGGAAAATGTTGCAATACTAAAACAAGCTCTTTTGTTACTCTTTGAACTCAATCTTTCATTTGACTATATTTTCAGGTTGTTATTTTATATTGATGATTAAGAAGATGTTAGTTGTGCCTGAGATTTTTAGTACAAGTTAAAACTTAAAAGAAAACCATAGTTTAAAAAGAAAAAGTATTTGGTTCTCACTTTTGAACACGATTCATTTGACATTTCGAAAATATATTCATATCTGGTCGGTGCATTCTTGCTTGTTCTGGTGATGGATATGATACTGATAACTTGATGGTAGACACTAAAAGCGGGCTAGTCGGTGGTGTCGGGAATGCTGGAGTTACTCTAGATGATGATATCAATGATAATTCAAATTATCTTGATTAGAATTGTAATATCCTTGTTGTACTTTTCTCTCTTTTGTTTTCTCTTTTGTTCAAAAAAGACTTCTAGGATTAGTAAAGTGTTTGAACTTTTGTGTTTCCTTAATGAATATTTGTTTCTTTTGGTTAATTTGATATTATTTCATTATATCTTAACATATGTGGAAATTAGATGTATAAAAGTTGGAACCGAAATTACACCGAGATTTGGAAACAGAATCTCCCAAAGATAACGTTTTACCAGTGTATCGCTCAGGACAGAGACAAACCGAAATCCGAGATCAACTACATTGTTAGTGCTTCCTTTTCGATATTCTCACCTGAAACTTAAACAAAAACACAATTAACACAGCCTAATGGAATTTTACAGAAACTAAGCAATATGAAGACATGCTAACGAGAACATTCTTTTAAAAACCATGTACGACATAAACTTCATCAGAGCATCCTCAATTTAACCGCACCACAGTAAGAAAAACAAGACATAAAATTCTCATATTGACTGTAGCTCAAATCACTTACACATCAAGAAGTAATATGGCATGGTGTACATAAGAGTAAGTTTCCCCAAATATTGATTGTAGCTCATATTGACTGTAGCATCCTCATATTGACTGCATCTCATAAAAATCTTCATCAGAGCATTCGTAACTTGCCCTTATGTTCTTTAGACCAATTAAGACCTGATCTCATCTCAATCATAACCAAGAATACTCACTTATCCATATCCACAAGTTATAATAAACCTCCTATAGCTAAGTCATAATATAGAAGGGAAAAAAAAACTATTGAACAATGACTGAAAAACACTACACGAAGACCCATCTTAAATTAGGGGTAAGTAATAGTCTATTTATCGGAAAGGAACGTTTAGTATTATTTCAAAATCGTCCCTCGGAGGATAATTTTGGTTTAGAAATAAACTGTAGCTAATTCCATTTCTGGGTGAGTCAAAAATGTTGTCAAACTGCACAAAATGCACTTAATCATCTAAACATATCATCAAATAGTTGGGTACCATTCTTTTGATATGGAGACCTAAAAGTGTAAAAACTGGTAGGATTCAGGCTTTCAGACCACACTAATATAAAGCATAAATTGAACATGAAAAATAACATAGAAGAGAAATAGAGTTAGGTTTTGTGAAAATATACCTTAATTGCAGCAGTCTTCTTCTTGTTCATAAAATCGTCTGTTTTTTCATTAGGAAAGAGTAAACAAAAAATAATTTTTAGGTCAAAAAATAAACAAAATCATCAAATAAAAACAACAATAAACTGAGTTAGAGATTATATCGCAACTATTTGCTCGTAGATTCGAGCACAAACAACTATCAGTGAACTAGGATATTCTTTGATTTCACGAACAAAATCAAATTTTTAGGGTTATAAAATTTTCAATTAGGATTTTTTGTAGAGGTTTTGATTCAAAGACTAACAAAACAGAATAAGGGTTGATTCAAAGTTCACAAATATATTCTGTGACAAATAGTTATAGTTTAGTCTACATATCAGTGAAATTGTGAGAGAGATGAGCTTTTCTTTTATGTTTAGAGAGAGACGAGTTTTTTCACTAAGTAAGAGAGAGAGACGAGTGGTGATATAGGGTGATGAGGTGTGTGAGAGTTAACTAAAACACTTGTTGAAATATGAGTGAAGACACATAAATATCAGTTATTAGTGGAGGGGGAAATTCAGTCAACTGGGAGGGAAATTCGGTCAAATTGTGGGGGAATACAAATTAAAGAGGGAAATGTATTTAGATGAGAAACTTGGGAGGGAAAATAATTCTAAACTTTGTTTTGGGGGGAGAAAATTATTGATGTAATTTTAGAAGAGATTTAATTTTTTAGGTGAAAGATGGAGAGGGAAAAATTTGAGGGAAACAATTATATATTTTTCTAATTTTTTTTATAATTTACAGCTAATGTTATGTAACCAAAAATAAAAACCTACCTAAAAACCCTTACATAATAGGTAATTAACCTTTTTGCCATAATTTGCAACGTTTATAAATGTTAATATACATTGCTTAATTATTGAAAAATTAATCATAATTAATGGAATGTTTTATTTGGTCTGCAACGGATATTTTAGTCGCAAGGGGAACAACTTCTATATACGTTGCAAAGCCAAAAAAAACAACTTGGCAAATTAGCTGATATGGTGTAGTGCCAGTTTCTAAGCGTCCTCACAAAACCTTAGATGTGGAGAAGCTCACTCAGATTAATGATCACAAGTCTTCTGCGAAAGAAGATTCCGAGGGTGCGAAGGTCCCTCCTGTGAAACATGATAAAGGCCAACACAAGAGCATTCTTTCATCCTCTCGAACAAAAGATCATGTTCCCAATATTACTCCCTCACTAGTTCATTACGAGCCTCGGGCTGCCAACCCTTTTAAGTCTCCTCCGAAGCCTCATGTGAATGATCCAAGGAAAAAGAATAAAGAGAAGATTGTTGAGCCAACAAAAGGTTCTAAGGATAAGACTATTGAGCCTTGGTAATATGCCGAAGGGGTCGATCCGTTCTATAAATTTAACTTGGATTTCTTGTCGAATATCTTCGCTGCTGCCAAGAATGGCGAGCCTGTCGATTCACCTGCCCTTGACTCTCTTATATCAATGTATGCTGACACGTTTATAGGTGGAGATCAAGCTTCGATAAAGGGTTCTTCTTTAGCTATGTCAATTCAAGAACATGCGGGTCTGATGGCTATGGTAAAGTTTCCTTTTCTTTACTTACATGTTCTCATTTTTATTTGCGTTATCCTTATTGCCTTTTTTATAGGATTTTAATCGTCATCTCTCTCATCTGGTCAACTGTCGTATGGCTCGTTAGAGATTAGGGAATGCTAACACTCGTATCCAATAGCTAGAGAAAGAGTTCGCTGAAGAAAAGAAGCATGTGGGCAGGATCGAGAAGGATCTCGCTGAGAAGAAGGAATATGCGGTCAATATGGAGAAGAAGAATGGTGAACTCCGTGGTAAGATTTATTATATCGTTAACTTATTTCTCAAACTTTCTTTCTTTTTGGTATCATATCCTTATGTTATTCTTCATCAAGATCGATGTATGAAACGAAAAATGGAAGCTAGCGATGTTAACTACAAGATTGAAGATTTTTCAGGCTGAGAATTTGAACTTAGCAAGCCAAATAGAAATCTTAGGTGCTGAGAACGAGATTCTTAAAGGAAAAAACGACTCTCTTCTTTTGCAAGTGGATTATTTAACTACTTATAACAACAATGTTGATGAGTTGAATGTTCGTCTTCTTAATGAGAGGATTGATTGGGATTGAGAGTATAGAATAGTTGAACATCATATAGGTACCCTTCATGACAAAAATGGAGATTTGAAGGTCGAGCTTAGACACTACGTGGGAAAACTTGAGACTTTGAGAAACCTTTACTCTAAATCTAAAGATTCTATTGAGCAACCAAGGAAGGATAACGAAAGGATAATAAAAAGAAAAGATAAGAATGAAGATAATCTTCGAGAATTTCAGGTTGAACAAGATGACTTGAAGGTTAACAATGCTCAGCTGGATAAGGAAGTTCAATTCCTTCTTTCTCGTTTGGATAAGCTTGCTCCTCGTAGGGAAAATGAGATTAGAACTTCTCATTCGGCTAAGGGATCAGTGAAATCGTGTCGAAAGAAAACGTTAGAGGTGTCTCATCGAAGTAGAAGTGAGGATGAATCCACTTCCAAAGAATATGCTTGTCTTGAGGACGCGAATCTTGAAATTGCTAGACTTAACAGTTTAAATGAGGATATTGGTGGAACCCTTAAGGCCACTATCCTTCAAAAGGAAGTTAGTTCTTGAGATTATAACATTTCGTGTCTTTTTCTTCTTATCTCGCTATTACCTTATTCTTACTTTATCTCGGTTCATTTTCGTAGAATCTGAAAACTCGTTAAAAAACCAAATTCTCCACCTTTCTCACCAAAGGGATGAGTATATTCAAAAGAGGAAGACTCTGAGAGAGGAATTGGACGAAGCCAATGAGGATTTGGAGAAAATAGATAAGAAATTCAAAGAAGGATGTTAATACAGTTAAGCCTTATGCCAACATCTCTAAGAAGAAGTTCGCTGATGAACTTTGCGACAAGCACGGTCTTCCTCATGAAGTTCTCAAGTTCGATACAATATCCGATGATGATGATGATCCTGAGAACGAGATTGTTGGGTATGACGCTGATGCTGATGAGGGCGAGGAATCTGATGATGACATTCTAAATGATGGGCCTGTCAAACCTTCTTAGAAGCCTGCTCCTTAAGGTATTCAACGAGGATAGATGGTGCATCTATCTCCCAAGATCAAGCTGCTTCTGAACATTCTAAGGATAACAAAGATGACATCCCACTGAACCGGTTGCTCGGCCAGCACTAATTTATTTTCGTTTGCTATATTACATTTCTTTCCTTAACATTATTGGGCGCTCCCAATCTTGGGGTGGGGGGTGGGGTGGGTGGGGGAACTTTGCGTGGGTATTTACTCTCTAGCTTTATCATTTGCATGTTTATAAAAGCATTCTACTACATTTTCGATAATATGGTTAGTGTTATGTTTATTTATGTGTACATGTCTTATTTTCGAAGCATGGGGTTGATATGATTATATCCATGCGAGGAAGTAAAGAAAATCATAGTTATATCCTAATATATAGTTGCCTCTGTTCATTTGTTTCGATTAATGGTTAATCATTCACATGAAGTATATTGTATAGTTTTGCGAAGTATGTTTTACTTAGAATTATACGAAATAATGTGTTAATATATTTACGAAGTAAAGTATCAATATGTTAAAAATTTTACAAATTAATTTAGTCATTTATACTATCCTAAGGGTACATATAATGCTTTTGGTCATATTCTTCGTTATTAGTAAATCATGCGAAGGAATTACTCAAAAGAATACTAAAATATTAAAATATATATTTTCCTTTATTTTTTTGTGGAATTCCGAAGTTAAGCTCCTTTGTTATTTTCATACTGCTTCGCAATTTAATTTCACTCCCTTTTATTTTCTTTGAATGTTATTTTGTTCCCCTCACTTCTGGTTCGCTTCTTATTCTTCTTACCTGTGATGTTACCAATAGCATTTATATTATGTTACTCAAAGTATATATTTGCCTTTGTATACCATGATTTATTGCCTATACTTCTTTGAAATTTCGATATTTTAAACTTATTGCTCAAAATTTTACTTCGTTGCCTTATCTCTTCTCTCTTTTTTTCCTTCGCATATTATTTCGCTTATTCCTTTTGCTCTCTTTCCGAGTTCGTTTTCTCTTAATGTACTTTGTTTTCTTGACTTATTTCATGATTCTTTCGTTAGATACGAGGTCTTATTGCACCTCCTAGTTAAGTTCTTATTGCGCATCACCCATTTTCGATGGGGTTTTTCTCGAAGAAATCTTTGGCGCCTAATACCCTTGCGAGAATTTTTACATTGATCTCGCCTCAGCTTTTCGTATTATTTCCTCTGCAGGATGTTTTTGCAAAAATGTGACAAGCATATCTATTTCCATGAATAGTACCCTAATGATATTGCTGTCTTTATGGTCACTCAGCTCCCTAATGGAGGGTGTTGTCCCTTTATATTCCCCCAGACTGCCCCTTTAAGGAAGTGAACCCCTAAATGCTACAGTTGAGCTCTTCCCATCTGGTGTATTCCAACAATCAGTTGTTTTCGTGACCTTTTATCCCTTCGCCGATATGACTCATGGTTACGAGATCACATCCTAAGTGAGGTTTCTTTGGGACCGACTGTATCGGAGCCAGGACTTTCCAACCGGTATGGGCGTATGCGCTCCAGATGCACCAGATACATGTAGCTCAACCATGATCCTTCGTTGCCCTTATCGTATTTTTACACCCCTTACCGAAGACCACTAGGTTATTTTCCTAATGATCCTCAGTGGATAGGTCTTATCATTTCCCTTATTTCATATTTCCATGGATTATCCAATATGACACGCGTTAGGTTTGACGTAGGTGTGCCTCTTGCATATTGTGCGAACTAGGGTGCAGACCAAAATTGGGTCCATAGACTCCCTAGGTAGAGGTTTTAGTTATTCATTCGAGGACTTATGCATCCTCCTATCGAGGTCTCACTAACCTATTGAAGAGGTCTTAGAGTTCCTTTTTTGTTTTATTTGTATTTGCGAGGTCTTACCATCTTGTTGAAGAGGTGTTAGAGTGCCCCTTTTTTTTATTTGTATTTGCGAGGTCTTACCAGCCTGTTGAAGAGGTCTTAGAGTGCCCCTTTTGTTTTATTTGTATTTGCAAGGTCTTACTAGCCTGTTGAATAGGTCTTAGAATGCCCCTTTTATTCACTCATTATTTTAGTAAAGGAATTTTTTCTTTCTATTATAGCATTGCTTTGAATTACATTTCTTCAGTTTCTCCTGACGAGATACTCAATACATTCATCAGCTCTCTCTTCTATATTAATGTATTCATCCTGATATGCCCTTAGCTCTTTCAATCGCATTTTATCTTTCACTCGGTACAACTCTCCGTATAAAACATCCTTGGAGGATAATGCTTGAATAAATGCATAGATAAGATCTTTTTCTGACACTCTCCCTTCCAGCTCATTCCAAATTATTCTCCAGCTCGTTACCAAACTTTGCAGACTTTCATTATCTCTTCTCTTAAAACTAAATAACATTTCAATCTTTGTCTTGCATAAGTTATTTCCTGCACTCTTGTTCATACTCCTTATTTCTTCAGCATATTTGTTCATCAAACTCGTAGTCTTTCCCTATGCCTAATCTTCCTTAATGGTTTTCGATTGTACTTCGACTATACTGCTGCTATCTCTTTGCCCTGCTTCCCTTATTTTTTCATCTCTTTTTTACTTACTTAGATTGCTTTTCGAATACTTCGCTCTTCGTTGTTTACCATGTACCTTCTTATTCTTCTTTGTTCGTCTTCCTCGTCAGTATCCTATGAATATTGTCGTTTCTTTCTCGATAAACTCTTGTTTTTCCTCAGTTCATGTTTTCCGGTTATTGTTCGTAAGTCCTTGCTGAACCCTTTTTCCTCGAGTCGATATTTTTCATTTATCAAAGTTGCATTTCTCTTCGCGAGCAGTGTTCGCTCTTCTACGAAATCTTTCTTTCTCCTCATTTCTTGACGAAGTGTCTCTCTTAACTGTTCAACTTTCATGTCTTCTTCATTATTGCTTCCTTCCTTTTCATTGACATTTCGCTGACCATCATTATTTTCCTCACCGCGGATTTGATCGGCTCTTCTGCTTTCTTCGTTGTTAGTAACACAGATACGAAGGGGATTTCCTCTTTCTTTTCCTCCCATCTCTGAAGTTTCTCCATCTTCAAATCTTCGGCTGTGTGTTTCTTCAACGCACTTAATCTTCCTTGCTTCTAACTCTTTTTGAATTAATGCTGCTCTTCTAACCATTATCACTTCCAGGTATTGTTTCCTCAAGGATCTTCGAGTTACAATACTCTCACTTTTGAGAGATTATCTTGCTGATTAAACAATATTTATAATCTTATCACCACATATAATAAATAATACCTATAATCTTCTTAACTTTCAACTCTACGACAAGAAAACCAAATTACAAGTTCAACAACTAAATCTCGATGAAGTTCTGGAGATGCTCTCGATTTCAACTATTAATATATGATTAAGATTTAAGACTCACAGACCCTCATAATCAATAGTTGTTGAAAATATTTTATGAAATAAGGACGGATTGAATGTGAAAAAATCAAAGTTTTAGAATCTGATAAATCTAAACTTCAAGTAAATTTATGAAATTAAAACCTCAAGAAAACATAAGAAATCAAGACCTCAACAACAAAATTTCAAACCATATTAATTTTCAGGTGAAGGTGAACCTTCTTGCTCTTCCCTGTTTCTAGCGCCAAAATGTAACTACCAGAAAACCGATAGTACACTCAAATAAAGTAAATGACACTTAAACTAATTCATGATAATAAATATGAAAAATAAAATGGAGGTTGTATTCAATGGATGTATTTATTTTTTAAGTTTACAACTCAAAACCCTAATACCACTCTCATGAATAACACTTACAATATTATCCTCACTGATTACAAATTACTCAACCCCTCTTTCAATATTCTAGCGCCTCTTTTATAGCCATTTGGAGTAGTGGAGTACAACTCATATTTTACTTCTCTGATGTTGAAGGGTGATTTTGATCTAGGTCCTACAAATCCTAACCACAACACACCCAATTCCTCAATAGAAATGAGGGAGGAAAAGAGAGAGAGAAAATCCCTTTCATTGTACTATGTGCCTCTTTTTATAGGCTTTCCTAGAAGCCTTCCTTTTACTACATCATGCCACATGTCCTAAACTCCCTTAATTACCACTAATGCCACTTCTTCTCCTTTTCCATTAATTCACTCCTTATCTTTTCCATCTTATGGATACCTCTCAGTGGACTTGGGCCTTAGTCCCCAAGTCCCACATGTTTCATGTTGGGTTTGCCTCCCCTTTAGGGGATCCCTAGCCCTGCTAAGGGGTAATTATTTTCATGTATCAACATTAGTCCCCTGGCTATTGGGTTAGTTGTCAAATAACCCGATAGCCATCTTGAATTCCATTCTAGCGCCTTTTGCATCGTTTTCTGGTTTCAAGTCCCAAAGAGGACCCCTGAGTTGCTTGCTCACTTTCTTGCTCAGCTATCTCTTGTCACTTTAGTGACCCGATAACTAATAAGTAGCGGGCGGGTCCGAGAAGTTGTGTATGGAACCGAGACTCTCTTCTTGGGTCAGGTTGAGTCCCCAACTCGAGGAGTTTATCAGGAGAGATTGATGTTAATCATTTAGATATCAATATGCATAGGAATTCTTAAAGATGCCATCAAGGCTTCAATCTTGGCTAAGGATAACCTTGATTCTTAAGATTGAAATCATGCTCAGTGAGCATATCAACCCGTCGCTTCTTTGTATATATGTGGACGATTTGATGGGATGGGCTAGGGCGTGTGGCTAAACGCGCCTACTCTCCCCTTTTTCTCTCTTTTTTTTTGTTTTTTGTAGAGGATGGGCTAGGGCGTGTGGTTAAACGCGTCTACTCCCCCTTCTTTTTTGGTTGAGGATGAAGGGCTAGGGCGCGTGGTTAAACGCGCCTACTCCCTCCTCTTTTATCTTTTTTGTAGAGAATGGGCCAGGGTGTATGGTTAAACGCGCTTACTCCCCTCTCTTTTTTCTTTTTTTGTAGAGGATGGGCTAGAGCGTGTGGTTAAACGCGCCTACTCCCTCTTCTTTTTCCTTTTTTGTAGAGGATGGGCTAGGGCGTGTGGTTAAACGCGCCTACTCCCTCCTTTTTCTCCTCTTTTTTTTTTTTTTTTTTTTTGTAGGGGATGGGGTTGGGGGTGTGGTTAAACCCCCCTACTCCCTTTTTTTTTTTTTTTTTTTTTTTTTTTTTCTTTCTTTGTAGTGGATGGGCTAGGGCGTGTGGTTAAACGCGCCTACTACCCCCTTCTTTTGTGGTTAAGCGCGCCTAAATCTTATTCATTGGTCGGAGCCTCTGATAATCGTTGGCCGGAGCCTCTGATAATCGTTGGTCGGAGCCTCTTGTAATCTTTGGCCAGAGCCTCTTATGATCGTTGGCCGGAGCCTCTTATAATCGTTGGTCAGGGTGTCGTGGGCCTCCTGTAGCCTAAATCTTATTCATCAGCTGACCGGGTGCCATGGGTTGCCCGTAGACTAAATCTTATTCACCGGCCAACCGGGTGCCATGGGCAGCCCGTAGCCTAAATCTTATTCATCGGCCGATCGGTTGCCGTGGGAAGCCCGTAGCCTAAATCTTATTCATCGGCCGATAGGGTGCCATGGGCAGCTCGTAGACTAAATCTTATTCGTCGGCCTCTATGGACCTTTTTGTATTTTTTATACCTGCCGAGTGGTGCAGTTAGAAAAAGACTCCAATGGAAGGTAAACGGTGTTGATGAGACTTAGCATTGGTAATCGACATTAATTAGGCGCCTTCTAGCTGTCTTGCTGGTTAAGCCATGATGTAGGTGGTGTCTGTTGAGTGGTAACAGGGAACAAAGGGCCCAAGAAGACATTTGTTGGTCTGGTTCTGTTGTGTTTGAAGTTAATGTTTAGCTGATCAGTGGTGCAATGCCTCGAGTTACAGCCCCTTCTTATCAGTCAATTGGTTGAAGTTCTGCTTAAAGAACGCTTTGAAGTTGGCTTGAGATAGGCTTCTCACCCCAGGATTCCAACAAGTGTAGCGGCTGCGACTTCAAGGTGATGAGCAGTTGGTGGCATAGATGTAGTAGTAGTCAGCGTATCTCCCATAATGGAGACTGCTAGTTACTCACCCCCCCTTTTTTTTTGAAGAGAAGCAGTTCGGCATCAACATTTGTTATATATTAAACGCTGGTTATCATAAATAGAATTCATAACTTCTAACTCAGGCACTTCCTGGAAGCATAAAAATTGACGCTTATCAAACAATTTCGGATGTGTACACACTGTATAATCATGTTCCAATTCTATAAACAATTTAATAGATTAACCGAAGGTTATCAATTCCAAAGCGTCACTAAGCTACACGAGCTAAGGGAAAAACTAAGGTCTGAGCATTCCTAACTATTTTACAAACTGATATCAAGCTTGCAACACGGGAAATAACTACTCAAGCAAAGCAAACAATTGAATACCCAGCTCCTACTAACATATTATATGCAGGCTACCATTTGAAACGTGCAGTTGAGTTAAATAAGAACTTAGCCTTTTGTGAGATAAGGCAGGTGCCTAGAGGGCTCTGTTCTAGCGCCTTCTGCTGGAGGTACGCGACGTTAAGAGTCCGAGGCTAAGTCCTATGGGTGCTAATCTAGCAGCTAGATTAGCAATCCACGTCAGCTAGGCTACCTCCTAAGTCCTATGGGAATACTAATATAGCAGCTAGATTAGCAGTCCACGTCAGCTGGCACCACCGCCCAGCGCTGTTTGGTTCAGCGCAACCAATTTCAACCGTCAAATCAAATTTTGTGATTTGTGTGATTTTTGTGAGCCCTGAACCGTTCAGCGAAAAGGTGATTTTTGTGGCGCTGAACCGTTCAGCCTTAAATCTCGCTGCTACTTCACTTGCGAGCACATGCTAGGAGAGAGAACTAGTGTTAACTTTTTGGCCACACTTTTTTTTTGAATTGCAACACTTAACTGCTAATCTAGCCCATAGGACTTGTTGGAAATGATTTTGGGGTTAAAGGATAAATGGATTTTGAAAATGGTTTTAGAATGGGCTCACAAACACTCAACTTGGTTTATGGAAATGAAAATTTATATTGCTCTCAAAACTGTGGTCGGACAGACCTTACAAGACTCACTTCAATTTCTTACTCTTTCTCACCTATACCTCACTTCACTCACTTACTTCACTTACCTTATTACCCACTTTGGTTTCTGATAGACGCATTTATGTGTCTATTTTCATCTCTATTGTGTATATTGTTAGTACCCATTTTTGTACTTATTTTGGTATTTTATCTCTTTGTAGGTGTTTTTGGAAAATAAGCTTTTGCGGCGAAATTGGCTCGAAAAGTTGATAAATGCAACTCAAGGGACGAGTGTTATGCGGACTCCAGCAACGGATAAAGGGTAACCTTACCCCTTCACGTTCAAATTCTAAATTTTGGCGGGAAACCAAAACCAAAATATATACACGTTTCTGGCAGTTTTGGTGGTAGTGATTTGGAAGAGTTTGACGTCGATTAAACCTATGATTTTCATAGGGTAGACTCCTTATGGGTCTAGGAATCTAACATGGGTGTTGAAATCGATTAAACTGGGCTCAATCGACGGATTTTTATCTCAACAGCAAAATATGGAAAGTCACGTGTGTGACCGATTTTAGGAAACTTTAGAGAGATTAAAGTGCTATAAACCTTCCCAAAGCTTGATATCTATCGAAGGAAGAGTTTAGAATCAAAAGTAAAGCTCAGAAACGCCTGGAAATCCTAAAACAATAAATTGCCGCAACTTTTCCGTGAAGAGATAGGAAGAGATTTTGGAAGATTCTGGAGAGATTTAATCGGTATTTTTGATATAAATAGATTGTTTGGGTCATATATATGGGGTGTCGAAAGTTAGGGTAAGTTTAGAACACCACAGAGCCGAAAAATCAAAGTTGCAGGAAACCCGCTACTGCTGCTGCTGAAGAACACGAAGAACATTGACCCACACCGGACCGTCGTATAAGCAGTCTTATATTCAACTACAGAACTGATTTATCGTTTATTAACAGCACTTCAGTTGTATCGGTGATTTCTATAACGCCATAAAAGCGTTGTAGATTCGCTGTATTATTACTTCTCTTCAATAAAAATACTTTTTGAGCCATGAATCAATCTTTTGAGCATGTTTTTACTATGAGGAGCTAAACCCCAACACTAGGATGACGGCGGAAGACGAATATCATACTTGGGGTAATTTTATTAATTCTTTTTAAGACTTTTGCATTAATTTTAATTGAAATTATGATTTGAATTAATTGGTTGTCATTTAATTTGATGATGTATGCTTAGCTTAGGTGTTTTGATACATCATGCTTAGGATTTACAATCAATGTTTTGAGAATCTACCTTGCCAAAAATAGAGTCCATGTTTTTCTTGAGCTAAAATTGTCAAAGAATTAATAATTGAACCTTATGTTTTGAATTCGGTGAAATCCTGAATCCCAGTAACTATCGCACCCTTGTTAATATTTTTGTATATATTTTTTATTAAATTTAAAAACTCGAATCTACACAAGTCCGAGTGAACGACAACCTTACTTACCACTTTAAAACCACATCAATTTTTAGCGCCGCCGACGCGGACTTGTTTTTAGGGTTTTAGATTTATTTTTATTATTTTTGTTCTTCTTTACGCGTTTGGTATTTTTCGATTCTTTTTCAGATTTTGAGCGGAGCTAAAAGGAAGGAAAAAGAGTTATAAGAGGAAAGCATCGCCAAAGAAGGAAAGAAAAGAGGAGTCCAAAGAAGTGAAGAAGAAGATTTTTGTATATAGTTATTTTATTTCATTTTTGTAGATTTTATTTCTTTTATTTTTAGAAATTGTAAATAGGGTTTTATTTTATTTTATTTGTAATTTTTTTTTTATTATTGGATTTTTTTTTTTTTTTTGGACATTTGGACTTTGGGACATTATTATTTTTTAAAGCCTAAGGAAGGGTTAAAGGTTAAATATAAACTGTTTGCAGGGAAGGACGACGATTACGATATCGTCTCGGCCCCTCGGGTTCGCACATTGACACAGGAGTCAGTGGCCCAAGTCGACTACAGCGGTTCTTCGCCCATCTGGTACGGGAGGTAAACTTTTAAACACCCGCGAATCCCCTGTCTGCGGGTTTACTGTCTTCCTTAAGGTGCATATATGCTGAGGAATTGAATACGGACATTTATTTTCCTAGTAAAGGGCAAGGCCTGGCCATATAAGATAAGAGTTCGGATTTCATCACCGTTCTCTTCTTGCCCGCTTTAGGAAAACGATACCAAACGCGATCCCAAGCCTAAAAATTTGATTAGAACGAGACCGATAAGGTAACGAGCTTGTAGGAAAGTCGTTTCAAAGGACTATATTGGGTATTTTGTTAGCCTAACTTAAAGTTCAGGACTGTAAGTCAATTAGATCCTCCTTGTAACCCAGGGAAGCGTTGACAAAGAGGTGGGGGTATCAAAGCTCCTCTGAGCTTCCTCTACTTCTCTTTGACTTACTTTATTGGGATCGTTCTAGAGAGGTTTGCTAAAACTATACCCAGTTGCCTTTTGGGAGATTAGAAGCTGGTCTAGAAACAATCTAAGTGAAGCCATCAAGCTTGTTGTTTGCTAGATTTTAAAGGTTTGATTTGGTCGAGTCAGCCTTGTTTGTGATTGTGTAGAATTCCCTTGCAATTAAGAATGTCGAACTGGTATGATAGAAGCCAATACAATGAATATCCGACTGAGTTTCAAAATGGACATTATTCACACTACGACCATAGTGTAAATAGTGGTTGGGAACACCAACCTTTTGAAGGTTATGGTTCATACCATGGTGAGCCCAATTACTATCCACACATACACCGGTCATACGAGCAAGAAAATAAGGATTATTATAGTGCTAGTACCTCGTCTTTGGACAATACAATCAAACTGTTGAAAACTAGTCCTTATTATGATCCTTCTACTCCTATTTATGATCCTTCCGTATCTTTAGAAGAGTCTCTTAAGCAGTTAACTGAGCAAACAAATAGGTTTATGTCGGAAATGAATAGACAAACTGCACCATTGAGAAAACTTTCTATAGAGGAATCCCTCAAGCTGATGGCTGAGACGAACGAAAGACTTGCTCGTAATAATCTTAATTTCCAATACAGTGTTTCCAATAATACCCTTGAAAACAATGATAGTTATTTGCATAATCAAGATGACGAGGTTAGAATTGGTAACACTACATGTTTAGATGAGGTTCAACCATTTCCATGCTATTATAATGACGATTATGATGAGGATAGTGTTGCTGAAGAATCAAAAATATGTAGGCATAGTGATCAGGAATTTGTTACTCCAATTGAGCTTTATAATGATAATGTTATTTCTAGTTCAAATCTAAATAATTTTAATAATTATTCACCTATTCAAAAGGACGAGGATTTGTCTAGAGATATCCCCGTTTTAGACGATGTAGTATTTCCTTTTGATTACGAAGCCAATAATGGTTTAGAGGAACGAGTTTATTCTGAAAATACTGTTTTATTGTCTAGTGATTTAGAAACAATAGTCTTAGACAAAGAAAATGAACTCGTAGAGATGAGTGAGGATGAACCTGACTTAGAAGAATCAATTGCCTATTTTCAGGAATCTGATGACCTAGAAATTAGGGAGATTGTGGCTAGTCTAACTAGAGACACTTAAAACTCTAAGTTTGGGGGTGATTATCATTTTTCATGTGCTTTAACTCTCAGAAAGTCCCCTCACTTAGGACTTGATATCTGTGCCTCGACCATTTTACAAGATTACCTTCATACTCGTTTTCCCGAACCTAATGATGTCCAGGAAGAAGTTCAGTCGTTAGAAACCCATCCTCTGGTTGATGTGGTTTGCCCAGGCTATGATACCCAGATTGACTTTGTTTTCCCACCAAATATTTTTCTTCCAACTATGGGAACGTTTATATTCCAAATGTGTCGAATATTAAGTTGTGAGACTAAACCTAAATGCTTTAGGAAATTAAAATCAACACATTTACTTAAGAATGACCACTACTCTCAATGTGGTCAATTATGTAAGTCAAACCTTATTGACTTAGAGGATCCTCAATTATTTAGGTTTTTATTAGGTGCTTCTAAGTTTTTCCAGACTCTAGGACCTAATAATTCGGATCCCACCTATGAGGGAATACATCCAATGAAAATATTTTATTTAGACCCTTTCATAGAGCCTGAACCTGAACCACAATTAGATATAGATATTCTAATCAGGAAACTAGGCAAGGGTTTGCTCGGTTTGTTCATTTTCTTGGCATGTTGTAGATTCCTTTTACTTGTGATAGCTCTATTTAGTTTTGAAGACCCACAGTTATTCCGACTGTTAATATATGATTCGAGGTGACTAATCCTTTCTTAGTCTGGCTGAAGAATTTAAACTTAGCACTTCTTGGGAGGTAACCCATTCTCATGCAACACGGTAATATCTTTCCTTAACTCTTTTGCTTCAAATGGTAATAGTTTCTCCTTGTTCATGCTTTTAATTTTATCTTTAGAACATTGAGGACAATGTTAGATTTAAGTTTGGGGGTATGGGAGAAACTTTTTAGTTGCATTATAAACTCCAGAGCCTAGAAATTTATGCCTATTAAGGATGGCACTAACCAATCTAAGTGGATGGAAGCATTTTGGTTTTCGGAGTTGAGGAACCAATCTGAGTGGATGGAAACATCTATATAGAGTCTATTCATAAAAGCACGGAGCTCAGGTGTTAGAAATAACATGATAGTTTCACCGTATCTCGGAATCATCTTATTACTTCTGTTTTTGTTTTTGCAAATTTTTTATGTTGATGTCTGCTGGGTTGAAATAGGGTGATTGAGTGACTAAAAAAAAAATAAAAAAAAGAAAAGAAGAGAAGACCAGACCAATTAGACCAATCGGAATAAATAACACTTGGATAGCAATATGTGTGTGTTCTCCCTGTCACCGTCGCCTAAACAAGCGTGGAATGCAGGATCCACGGGAATTACAATGTAATCTGCTGACAAGAAGCATGCGCTTGGATCCAAAAGATCTAATCATGTCGTTAAAAAAAATAAAAAAATAAAGGTTTATTATAAAGTCGACCACTGGTTCCCTTGTATATGCCAGCTGAGTTGATGTAGATTTAGGATTGTCGACCACTGGTTCCCTTGTATATGCCATTTGTGTTGATATTAGTCTAGACCAGTATCTCAATCCACTAGGTCATAGGTTCATCTTGGCATTGAAGTCCATTCGCAACCATCTATTTCTATATCCATCTTCTTAATCTATTCATGTGATTTGTTGATTCCGGATATTGATGTCCATAGTGCGATTATCTGAGTAGAGCTCTGTCACTTATATATGAATTTTAGTATGCTTGAGTGCAAACTCGTATACAGCAATTTGAATTTCGCATCAGGGTACTTCCTCCCGTAATCAATAAGTATGCCAACCAAGGAGGTTCTTTAGTGCACTTCAAGGTTCTGCGTAGATAGCTAGGATCTGGAGTAAAGGTTTTGTGGGTATATTTCTAGTAAACCCTCCCGAGACTATAACTCGGCCACTAGGGCCACCTAGGGGTTGAAAGGTTTGTTGCACATGCTAAGTGCAATCGACGATGCCTGCGACAGTGAGTTAGGATTTTATTTTGTAGTTTTGATTTGCTCGGGATTAGCAAATAATAAGTTTGGGGGTATTTGATAGACGCATTCATGTGTCTATTTTCATCTCTATTGTGTATATTGTTAGTACCCATTTTTGTACTTATTTTAGTATTTTATCTCTTTGTAGTGTTTGGAGAAATAAGCTTTTGCGGCGAAATTGGCTCGAAAAGTTGATAAATGCAACCCAAGGGACGAGTGTTATGCGGACTCCAGCAACGAATAAGGGGTAACCTTACCCCTTCACGTTCAAATTCTAAATTTTGGCGGGAAACCAAAACCAAAATATATACACGTTTCTGGCAGTTTTGGTGGTAGTGATTTGGAGGAGTTTGAGGTCGATTAAACCTATGATTTTCATAGGGTAGACTCCTTATGGGTCTAGGAATCTAACATGGGTGTTGAAATCGATTAAACTGGGCTCTATCGACGGATTTTTATCTCAACAGCAAAATATGGAAAGTCACGTGTGTGACCGATTTTAGGAAATTTTAGAGAGATTAAAGTGCTATAAACCTTCCCAAAGCTTGATATCTATCTAAGGAAGAGCTTAGAATCAAAAGTAAAGCTCAGAAACGTGTGGAAATCCTAAAACAAGAAATTGCCGCAACTTTGCCGTGAAGAGAAAGGAAGAGATTTTGGAAGATTTTGGAGAGATTTAATCGGTATTTTTGATATAAATAGATTGTTTGGGTCATATATATGAGGTGTCGAAAGTTAGGGTAAGTTTAGAACACCACAGAGCCGAAAAATCAAAGTTGCAGGAAACCCGCTGCTGCTGCTGCTGCTGAAGAACACGAAGAACATTGACCCACACCGGACCGTTGCATAAGCAGTCTTATATTCAACTACAGAACTGATTTACCGTTTATTAACAGCACTTCAGTTGTATCGGTGATTTCTGTAACGCCATAAAAGCGTTGTAGATTCTCTGTATTATTATTTCTCTTCAATAAAAACACGTTTTGAGCCATGAATCAATCTTTTGAGCATGTTTTTACTATGAGGAGCTAAACCCCAACACTGGGATGACGGAGGAAGACGAATATCATACTTGGGGTAATTTTATTAATTCTTTTTAAGACTTTTGCATTAATTTTAATTGAAATTATGAGTTGAATTAATTGGTTGTCATTTAATTTGATAATGTATGCTTAGCTTAGGTGTTTTGATACATCATGCTTAGGATTTACAATCAATGTTTTGAGAATCTACCTTGGCAAAAATAGAGTCCATGTTTTTCTTGAGCTAAAATTGTCAAAAAATTAATAATTGAATCTTATGTTTTGAATTCGGTGAAATCCTTAATCCCAGTAACTCTCGCACACTTGTTAATATTTTTGTATATATTTTTTATTAAATTTAAAAACTCGAATCTACACAAGTCCGAGTGAACGACAACCTTACTTACCACTTTAAAACCACATCAGTTTCCACTCAATTACACAAGTAGTTGCTCAACTACTCACTCCACCTATGCCACTCTATAGGCATTCACTCAATTACAACTTCCCCACATCAACTAATTTCCTATTTATAGGCACATCTTAACCGACTCCAATATACACTAGGTTCCTCTGGAACGTCCTAGTTACAGTTTGACTATTCACACTTTTTTTACAACGGACATTGACCAAAGAATATTCTAGACTACTCCACATTTCTCTAGCTAGTATCAACGCTACTCTCTTTTGATCACAGAAGTTTCTCGACTTGGTAGTCTAGTCAATCTAGTTGGTTCTGGATTACCGTCTCAGTTAGCTAAGACATGGTAGACGTGTCTGGACTGTTCTAGAAAAATCAAGTTTATTTTTCCGATAAGACTTAGCGTGAGAGAAAGGTGGCGGTGGCACAGTCAAGCAGCGCTAATGGGGTCAAATCTTGCGTCGCAACTCCATTTCTTCTCTTAGAGCGGGACTGATGGGTGCCGAACACCTGCGGGGCTGCACCTTCCTCTTCACGATCTAGTATATCTTGCTTAATACAGCCTTACATTATGTTCGGACGAAGGCATGGACGCGGGGATCCGTGGTAGCTTCACATTCTGCAAGGCCAACTCCATATCAGTCACAGCCAACCACTGCATAACTGCAAACTCAATTCAGTATCAGCTCCATCTCTTTATTCATACGCAGCAACCACAGTTCCTTCTCTACATCTCAGCTAGTCACAGCGACACAGCACCAACTAGTCCACCAACCAGGCTGTACCAAGGACGACTCCAGATCCATCTATCCCAGCATACTAACATATTGCGGCAACATACACCAACCAATACCTCATTCTTAAACTCGGATTACCCAGCAGATTCTGCCATCTCTTTCTTACTTTCTCGATTAAAAGCTCAGCACTAACAGCTCCACTCCTCCATTCAGCACAACCACCTCTTCCAGTTCAACAACACAGTATCTGAGCCAACCTATTTCTCCACAGACTACCATTTCTTGTTCCTTGTTCTTCTCAGACCAACCATCACCATCTCATTCTCAGTATAATCTTCTCTTCTTTCCACAGTTCTTCTCCCTGGCTTCAAGTTAGCTGCAATTCTCAAACTATTCGCCACTGTAACTCATCAACACCTGTACCCTCATATAACATCTCAGGCTCTCCGTGCATTCACCGTCAGTCACAGTCCCTTGTACCTTAAACATACATCAAGATTCATTCTTGATCCAGCATACAGCACCACCAGCTTCAGCTGCACCTCCATGAGTTCAATACCACCATTCTCAGCACATGCTGCAACTTCAAATCAAACCCAACTTATGCACTTACCTGCTCAGCTTCGTTCAACTCCCTTTCTTTCTTTATCTGTTGAATCTGATCTATGGAACCCATCCATGAACTCCACCAACCTGTACATCTAACATTCATCTAAAGCAGCTTCATTACCACCAGCCAGTGCTCCACCATCTTCTCAAATCACCTGACTACATAACCACCAGTTTTACTTCCATTGCATCACAGAATCCAACTCGAACCATCAACATCTGTAGCTGTTCAACACCCACATAAACCATCAACACTTCCAGTTCCGTCTCAACCAATTCTCAGCTGTAACCAATAATCCAGCCCAAACCCATTTTTAATCTCCATCTTGTTCTTGTTTTGAACCCTATAGCACCAACTCGGGTTTTATCCCTTATCATTCCTTGCAGCAACTCCAACTCAGAATCACCGGACCCTAACCATTCTGCTATCAGCGACAGTTCACTGTGTTCATCTCTAATTCAAATCTTCAGCAACAACTGCATTCATCATTTCCTACATTGCAGCTACAAACACCACTCACCCGGTGCAACAACACTCTCAACTGCAATGTCAGTACCACCATTGCAACATCATTTCAGGTTCAATATTGAGCTAATACACCAACCACTGCACTCCTCAGTTCAGCTATTCCCTGCATCTCTGCCACAAAACAGCCTTAATATTCACCTGTCCTAACATACATCTAGAGCATACCAACCCCACTAAGACAAATCATCTTATTTCCCAGCAGCTCAACCACGCCATCACAGACTCACTACTGCATCCACCATTTTAACACCACTAGTGACTTCAATTCCTGTGCTTGGTTGTAAAACCAACCTAAATCTCAGGCAAGCAGCAACATATCACTTAGCTCTCAATCTTCCATTCTATCAGTGCACTGTATCAAACTCAGATCCATCACAAACAGCCTCTTCTAGCCATCAGCTGCACATCAAAAGCATCACCCCAAAGCCATTTCAGTTGCGACGAAGCAGCAAACTGCACCATTTGTAGCTCCCCTGTAACAATTCAGTCCTAACATTCATCCCTAATCACCATCTCACATACTGTCACAACCCATGTATAACTTCATAACCACCTTAACCTAGCCATAGCATCCCAGCTTCATCTAGTTACAGCAATCCAACAACTGCAACGCCCATTAATTCTAGACCGTAGCAGTTCATCATCTCTTTCATTTCATGCTCTCAGCATCAACCAGTAGCACCATCTCTTCACATGGGAGAAACCACCACTTTCACCAGTCCTAATCAAACCCATCTTCTCGATCCCTTGAAATTCATCTCAATCACCATATCAACCCTAGTTTTGTTTCTTCTCAATTACCAACACTAACAACCAAATCGACCTAAACCCCATCGATTTTAACAGCATCATAACTTCGATTTGAACTCAAACCCCATTGAGTCTGAATTTTAATCTTCATTTCTGCCACCACTTCTGAGATACAAACCCTGAATCCATTTTCGTTTCAGATTCGTAATTGTCATTAAGAATCGAGAGATTGATCAAATTTCAATTGCAAGCCCTAAATTTGAATATACAAGGATTTAGAGAGAGACTTATCTTTATTGAGTTGAATTAATCAATCGGAACTGATTTCATGTATGGATCCGATTGGTGATCGAAGCTGGCGTAGTTCTGCATAGTCGGAGAAGGGAAGAGCGGCACTGGTTTTTGAGGGCGCGTCATTGCAATGACTAGCTTATAGCTTTTGTTGGTGGATGTGGAGGTAGTGAACACGGCGGCGGTTTGAGATCCTTTGAGGTGTTTGGCCGATGAGCAACCATGGAAGCGGAGGAAATTGTGAAAGAGGAAGTGTTCAAGAGAGAGGGGCGAGATAGTCCATGAGGTGGGACGCGGAGGTAAGGACGAAACCCCGAGAGAAAAGACGCGGCAGAAAGAATGATGAGCTGCTTACTGGCACAAGGTTGAGAAAATAGGCGATTGAGGGAATTGATCCGCAGGGCTAGAGACGAGCCTCCGGATGTGGTTGCCAAATGTTGAAGGGTGATTTTGATTTAGGTCCTACAAGTCCTAACCACAATACACCCAACTCCTCAATAGAAGAGAGAGAGGGAGAGGGAGAGAAAAAGATCTCTTTCATTGTACTATGTGCCTCTTTTTATAGGCTTTCGTAGAAATCCTTCATTTTACTACATCATGTCACATGTCCTAAACACCTTTAATTACCACTAATGTCACTCCTTCTCTGATACAACCTTCTCATTTTCCATTAATTCTCTCATTATCCTTTCAATTTTAAGGATACCTCTTAGTGGACTTGGGCCTTAGTCCCCATGTTTCATGTTGGGTTTGCCTCCCCTTTAGGGGCTCCCTAGCCCTGCTAAGGGGTAATTATTTTCATTTATCAACAGCCGATACTCACAAAATTCACGTGTCCCCACTTTTACTTCGCTTCCTCAATATTCCTTACAAATTCTACTACTATTTCACCGATAATCCCGGTTCCTTGTCTGTAAAGCTGTCTTTATTTCTTGCTCCACAATTTTATCTTCGCTGGATATTTATTCATCTCGTTTCTTCTTTCCTCGCATTCATATCTCGGTGATTATATTCTTCGCTCCATTATTCCTTTGTCTCGCCATCTCCTCTTCGTGGTTGTGACTTTGCCTTCGTGGAGTTTACCTCGTTACTGATTTCCTGTAACATTCCTTCTCTCGTATCTGCTTCTTCGTAAACTCTATTTTCATTAAAGATTTTATTTCGTTTACAGACATTCGATTTGACCCGTCAGTCACTCTAATAAATGATCCATCTCGATCTTAGTAATAATATCTCTGACGAATCTTGACTACCAATATCCTATCTTCGTAGCCTTACACATGGTGAGAATGCTTTCTGTATCTACAATAGGTTCGTCATGCATGTACCTCCTTCATTTAATAAAATTTACTCAAGTTCCCTTATGATTAATAAATGTCTAATAGCTTTCTGTTAAGCATGAATTTATTTTCATAACTAGTGAATCGATAAGAATGCTAAGTAATAGACTTAAAAAATTTGTTCCACTATCCAACTGCTGAAGAATGCAACCTCTAAATGACATCTGCGGCAACAAAACCAAAAGACCTGAACCCCAATATAAGAAAAAACTGATAACCTGTCAATAAACCCTAGAGGTGTGAACATTGAAGCAGAACAATCTTAATTGCAGAACCTTTTTAAATACCACTTTGCATTGTATCCAACAAGAAAACAAATTAAATTTTATTTAAACGGTTGACAGTTGACGCTAAAAGAAAAGAAGAACAAAAAAAATTATCAAATCTTACACATTGAGAAAGCGATACATTAGACAATCCAATCTTTACCAATACCCATTATACATTTGCAAACAATCGATAGTTTGTGGCGTCAAGGGTTATTTGTCGAACTGGTGCAACAGCTGCAATAATGGCAAATATTGAAAAGAAAACCGCAATTGATGGTTTAAACGTATGATTGAAGAAAATGAAAGGCAGTACAAAGTCGAGTGGCGTAAACCATAGTGCTCCTATCAATGCAATAATATCTCCGAAGAATGGGAGCATTGTTGCAATTGTCACAGCTAACAGAACAGATAATGATCGAGAAATAAGTCTTGGGATCACATTTCGAGCTGAGAATTCACCACTCTTAGGGTCTGAGAATGTTTTTTCTAACAACTCATTTGTGGGTTGCAAGTAAACCTACAATTAAAAAGACTTATCATTTAAAAAAACCATATATACATACATTAATATTAAACACCGAATAAATGAAAATGGAATTGGATCAGAACCATCCCAAAATTATTGAAATTTAAAGTACTTACAACACTAACTGCTGATAGTTGTAGAAGTAAAAGGACATTGGTGAACAACAAGTACCATTTTGGAACTAAAGACCTGCCATTCTCATCCATGAAGTTACTAATGATAATTCCACCAGCGTTATTCCCGAATGCCCAGAAACCTGAAATTGCGACGCTAAAGAACGTAACAATCACCGTCGAGTAACAAACTGATAATCCCTTGAGCATTTTCCCCTTGAGTGGAGGAGCTAACGTTGCCTGTAAATTCAATTTGTTTAGAACATGATCACAAGTTAAACCAGAAAATATATCAAGAGCAAGCAAGACTAGACCTGTATTTCAGGAATAATTCCATTTCCAAATGTGGTTGAAATAATGGCAACAGCATTAAAAACACCAAAAACTGTGTTGATAGTGCTTCCCTTTACGGTGTAGTCCTTGGGTGGTGCGTTTGAAGAAAATCCTATTTACACGTAAATGTTTTTTTTATTGCAGATCACTATATGATCGTTGGAATGCTGTAGGATCATAATTTTTACTAATAACAAAACATAGTTAAGGGTACTTTTTCCACTTACTAATGTAGATAGAACCAGCTGTGGCACACATGCTGTAAGCAAGACAAAGTACCAGAGAAATGAGGTTGATGTGCCTCAAAGAATGAAAAGATAGGATTTGAGCCATTACCAAAAGCAGGCCTCAAAAGATTATCAGAAAGTGGTATCACTTCATGCTCTCATTTACTGGATTTGATAACATGTAAATTGCCTGCAATAAGATTAAAAACTAAAACTGTAAACAACTAAACACAAATTGGGGAAAGAATTATACTGTGTTTTTTTCCCTGGTTGTCTTTGTTGGGTGCAATAATCAAAAACAAAGAAAAATCAAATAAGCAAAAGTTATTGCTACTTAGCTCCTTTGCAATGGAAGTGATTGATTTGACGAAACGAGCGAGCCACCGGATCTTCGCAACAGCAACACGGTAAAACTTAAAAAAACAGAGTGAGTCACGTGTTCAACACGCTGTCCTTGAGACATTAGCGCCCGGCTACACCTAAAAGTGATGCTATAGCTCTCACAGGACGGATATATCTTGGATAAAACACCCTAATACAACTACTACTAGACTATGTAGTAGATGCTCAATCTTGAGCTTGGCAAATCCGAGAAAAACCCTTAAGGAAAATCGCGAAAGCTTAAGAAAACAATATAAAACTATTTTCCCTTTGGGGTCTCTCTAAAAAATAGAGAAACCCCTTTTCCATTGATTTTTACAAAAGTAAAGAATTTGTTTATATAATGGAATAATACAACTTAAGGAGAGGAACTCCCCGATGTGGGACTAAAAAGTTTATATATTCTTAAAACAACTATAAAATGGAAACTCCACAATGTGGTACTAATAAGTTTCATTCACAAAAGAAAACACTAAATTATTAGTTTTATTAAAACCTTTAAAAATTACTTTTTATTAATCGTTTTCCAACAATCCCCCACATGAATGAAAACTCAATAAAACATGAAAAACATAGATAGGTCTTGGTAAATCAACAACCAAATCTCACGACCCAAACTATCTAAATAGACAGACGGACCTTGCATGTGGAAGTCATACTAGCAATTCCAACGTCCTCTACCTCACACAACAGTGTGTTGACCCCAGGATCATACTATAGATTGCAAACAATCATAATAGTGTAGAGAGCTTTCGTCTTTAGTTCCTCATAGGTGAGACTAAAGGTTTATTTCACCAAAGTGAAAAGCATGAACTAGTGAACCCTTAGTGACCCTTAGGTCCTAAGTTCCAGTAATACCAAAACCATCAAAAACGAAAATCACGAGGTGTTCATGAGGTCTTGAAACTTTACTTAGATAGATATAAGCGGAACTACTTGCTCGAGACAGTGAACGCGATGTCTTGAACTGCTAGCGTTTGATGTAATTCGCAATAACAACCACGGATGATATCTCCAAGGTTGTATCCAAGATCGTGTCATTTTGTCCAATTTGGCCCTTGACATATCCTGTTTCTCAGAATGCTCTAGAGAATCAAAAATCATATTCTCATAGGAAGCGGCCCCACTTCCTTATTCAGATAGGTGAGTTTCCATAAAGAGTGTTACTGCTACACCCCACCTCAATCTTAAATTGAAACTATATAAATCATTAAGACTTCTTAAAAGACATCCTTCACATGCAGTCACACCATCACAACAAAGCACCATAGGGAGGGACAGAGAATGTAATTCTCTTGATAATGGATACTTTTAATCACCACAAATTTGTTGTCTCATTCGAAACCTTGATCTTGGGATCTCTAGTCAGCAAGGTTGAGTATCCTTCATGGCAATTTTATTTAATGATCTTCAATCCAATCCCCCTCGATGCAACACTACCTATCTCTTTAGACAAACCTTTCGTCAAAGGGTCTGCGATATTATCCTTGGACTTTATCCAATCAATGGAAATAATGCCGATTTTGAGATTAGTTCTTTTTAGCTTTAGTTATTTATAGCTTGGCTCATACAATGTATAGATATAGCTGGCACAGGCCTATGCCAGAGAGAAATGTCTTCTAAAAAACATCTTAGGCACTTGGCCCCCTCTTATGCTTTATCTAACACAATACTCTCAGATTCCATAATAAATTGAGAAATATATGTCTGTTTGGAAATCTTCCAAAAACAAGCCCTCATGCTAGAGTGGAAACATATCCACTCGTAGACTTAGACACCTCTGAGTCAACTATCTTGTTTGCATCACAAATTTCCTCAAAGACAGCAAGATACCTTTCATAAATCAAACAGAAGGTAATAGAGTATATTAGGTACCGTAATACTCTACTAAGTGCATCCTAATTCTCTTGCTGGACTACAAGTATATCTACTTAACTTACTCACAATATAGGCAATGTCTGGACTCCTACAGTTCGTTAAATTCATCAGACATTCTATAACTCTTGAGTGTTCAAGTTAAGATACTCCATTAGCCTTATTTTTCTTGAGTTTACAAGAAGAATCGTACGGAGTACAAGTAGGTTTAAAATCATATTGATTGTATATCTTAAGCACAAATTCAATATAATGAGAATGACTAACATTGTAAATGTTAGATTATCTTCTAATCCTCATCCCTAAGATTACATCAACAGGGCCTAAGTCTTTCAAGTCAATGTTCTCATTCAACGCATGCTTTTAGTGGAATTGATCACATCTATGTTTGTATCAAGTATAAGCATATCAACAACATACAAGCATACAATCACACAGGCATCCTTAATAAGTTACTTGTAAATGTACTTGTTAGATTCATTAATTAACTTTAATCCACTACTCGTTATCACATGATCAAATTTTCATGTCACTGTTTACGTGCTTATTTGAAAACCATACAAATATTCGTTCAACTTACAAACTTTGTCTTCACAACCTTTCACTACAAAGTCCCCAGGTTGGTCTACGTAAATTTCTAATTCACGGTTTTAGAAAAGCTTTCTTAACATCCATCTGATGTATCTCTAAGTTGTTTATGGTAGCAATAACAATTAGCATCTCAACGGAAGTAATTCTCGTCACATGTGAATAAGAATCAAGGAGATATACACCTTCTTTTAGTTTACATCCTTTAGCTACCAACCTAGCCTTATAATTTTTCACAGTTCCAACTACCTTAGGTTTCCTCTTAAAGAGTCATTTACATCCTATGGTCTAACTCCTTGGAGGTAAACTAGCAAGCTCCCAAGTCTTGTTCTGACGGACTGAGTCCATTTCACTAAATGAAGCTTCTTACCAGAATAGGGTTTCAATAAATGTTACTGATTCTTTACGAGTCTGGAGCTCAGACTAAGCTAGGCATACTATGAAGTCAGGTCCATAAGAAGTCTCAGTTCTAATCCTTTTACTTCTCCTAGGATCATTTCTACTTCATCTTCCTTTGAAGGTAAATTCTGACTAGTTAAAAAGACATCTAGGGGATCAACAACACATCTCTAAAGATAGACAGGTTTCAAAATTAACAGGTTCAAAAACTCAACATCCCTAGACTCCATAATAGTATTCACACCAAAGTCAGAAAAAATAGAAAACACAACCAAAAATCTACATGTAGAAGTATACTCAACATACCCTATAGGAAGACACAAACAATAGTTTTGGTTCCTATCTTGGTTATCTTAGGAGGAGGAATGACAACCTTAGTAAAACACCCCCACACTTTGACGTATGCATAAGAAGGTTATATACCTTTCCATACTCATATGGAGTTTTATATGATCATTTAGAGATTAGTTTATTCAGGATATAACAAATTTAGAGGACGACCTCCCCCACAAGTTGGCGGTTAACCTTTAATCAACATCGCATATATCATCTCCTTAATTGTTTTTTTCTTACGTTCAACTATACCATTAGGCTAACGGTGAATAAGGAGGCGCGAACACATGAACAATACCATTTAACAAGTAAAGTTCTACTGTAAGAATTTCATACTCGCCGTCATGTTCAAACCTAACCCTTTTAGTGGTAACAATATACTTTGGTTTTCAATTTCAAGTTTATACTATCTAGGCTTCTAAGGCATCATCCTTATCCCAAAGCAAGTATACAAGATAGTACCTCGTACAATCATCTACGAAAATTATGATCCACTTTTTACCACCTTAATTTTGGTTAAATTCATGTCAACTAAGTCTAACTGAATTAATTCTAAGGGCTTAGAATTACTCTGAATATTTTTGCTAAAAGGTTTTATAGCATATTTTGATTCTACAGAGATTTCACTTTTGTGTTCAAAATCCAAATTAAATTTGGGTACGCAGCCTATGCTAGCCAGTTTATGCATTGACTTAGAAGTTTACGGTCCCAAGTCTACCAGGCAAAACATTCAAAGACACAAAAAATAAAACAAAAGAATCAACTATGTTCACTTCATCAGATTTTCCTTTAAGCTTATATACACCCTAAGTCTTCTAACTGCTGCCTAAAAAATCACTTCCCTTAGTTATAACAAGTTTTCCATATTTAATTAAGATATTAAATCTTTTACCGTCTACAACAGAACAAGATACAAGATTCTTGCATATGCCCGAAACATGAAAACTTCATTCAATGTGAGAATATTACAGATATGAGCTTCTGCTCGACCTTTCCCTTTTAGGCAACCTCTGTCGCAGATGAGTTACTCATATAGAGTTTCTCGATATCCTCTATCCTCTAATAGAAGGTGAACATGTCTCTGGCATAGGCCTGTGCCAGCTATATTCATACGTTGTGTGAACCAAGTTGTAAATAACTAAAGCTAAAAACAACTAATCTCAATAGGCGTTATTTCCATTGATTGGATAAAGTCCAAGGAGAATATCGCAGACCTTTTGACGAAAGGTTTTTCTAAAGAGATAGTTAGTTTTTCATCAGGGGGGATGGGACTGAAGCTCATTAAATAAAATTACCATGAAGGATACTCAACCTTGCTGACTGGAGATCCCAAGATTAAGGTTTCGAATGAGACAACTAATTTGTGGTAATTAAAAGTATGCACTATCAAGAGAATTACATTCTCTGTCCCTCTCTATGGTTCTTTGTTGTGATAGTGTGGCTGCATGTGAAGGATGACTTTTAAGAAGTCTTAATGAGTTATATAGTTTCAATTTAAGATTGAAGTGGGATGTAGCAGTAACACTCCTTATTGAAACTCACCTATCTGAATGAGGAAGTGGGGCCGCTTGCTATGAGAATATGATCTTTGATTCTCTAGAGCATTATGAGAAACAGGATATGTCTAGGGCCAAATTGGACAAAACGGCACGAGCTTGGCAGCAACCGTGGAGATATCATCCGTGGTTGTTATCGCGAATTACGTCAAACGCTAACAGTCCAAGACATCGCGTTCACTGTCTCTAGCAAGTAGTTCCGGTAATATCTCACTAAGCAAAGGTTCAAGACCTCATTGACACCTCTGCCTAAAATGATATTTCCTGCATTTTTTATGTGATTTTTCGTTTTTGATGGTTTTGGTATTACTGGAACTTAGTACCTAAGGGTCAGTAAGGGTTCACTAGTTCATGCTTTTTAACTTTGGTGAAAGAAACCATTGTATGGCGCTGGGTTCAACACACTATTGTGTGAGGGAGAGGACGTTAGAATGGCTGGTATGACTTCTACATGCACGGTCCGTCTGTCTGTTCAGACAATTTGGGTCGTCGGATTGGGTTGTTGATTTACCAAGATTTATCTGTGTTTTTCATCTATCCGTGTTTTTCATGTTTTATTGGGTTTTCATTCATGTGGGGGATTGTTGGAAAACGATTAATAAAAAGTGATTTTTAAAGTTTTTAATAAAACTAATAATTTATTGTTTTCTTTTTTGAATGAAACTTATTAGTCCCACATCGTGGTGTTTCCACGTATAGTTGTTTTAAGAGACTATATAAACTTTTTAGTCCCACGTCGGGGAGTTCCTCTTCTTAAGTTGTATTATTCCATTATATAAACAAATTCTCTACTTTTGTAAATGTCATGGGAAAGGGGTTTCTCTATTTTTTAGAGAGACCTCAAAGGGAAAATAGTTTTATATTGTTTTCCTAAGCGTTTACGAAGTTTTTCTCTGAGTTGCCAAGCTCAAGATTGAGCATCTACTATGTATGTTAGTAGTAGGTAACTAGGGTGTTTTATCCTGGAGATATCCGTCCTCTGAGGGTTATAGCATCACTTTTAGGTGTATCCGGATGCTAATGTCTTAAGGACAGCGTGTTAAACACGTGACTCACTCTTTTTTTCTAAAATTTTACCGTGTTGCTGTTGCGAAGATCGTGGGATCGCTCGTTTCGTTAAATCAATCAACTAAGTATCAATAACTTTTTCTTATTTGATTTTTCCTAGTTTTTGATTATTGCACCCAACATAGAATGTGATGATGGCCCCCATAGTTAAGCATATTACTCCGGCAACCCAACCAAGTGAAGCGAAGGCGAACGGAAGGCTGAGCAGTGGTGGTGCCACTATCGATGTTGTAAGATAATACCCGCAGTGTATCCATGACCCTGCACCACCACCATCATAAGATAATAATAATAATGATTACCAATTTGATCCCAATCATTAAAGTAGAGCATGAATATTCACTTATATCATTTTGAGTATATCAAATGAATTATATATATGCTCAAACTACCTTTGGATTTGAGAACAAATAGCGCACCAGCATCTAGTTCCTTTTCATATTGAATTTGACTATGATCACCTGCACGGACTGCTATAGGACTTGAATTTGATGATGCTCTCCCTCCAGTGTTCATATCTACTAATCTACGATCTCCTGATCATTCTAAGTTTATTGTCAAAGAAGAGTAGTATGCTAGACCCACAACAATATAATTAATATTGGGATCGTACATTTAATATGAAAAAAATCTCTCAACCAGAACATCCATCCATCTATCCATAATAATCATGAGCATGTAATTTTCCTATCGTTTTTGACTCCGTTTTTCTTTTAATACTCCCTCTGTTTTTTAAAAAGAGATATTTTCACTTTTTCATTTTAGCCTAAAAATATGCCAAATTAAAAGAGTAAAAGTATCTCTTTTCAGAAACTGAGGGAGTATAACTTTGTTCTTCAAAAATAAAAAAAATCATAGATCTTTGGCTCTTTGCCTTTAACCACTTTAGACCAAACCGAAAAACTTCCCACTCTCAGCCCAACTTTTTCAACATTTCTCGTAGGTTACGTTTCCTACAAATGATTCCATGGAAAATATACGTCATGCATCTTTCCAATCTATGTGTTTTTGGCATGAGAAATTGGGTCAATTGCCCAAATATTTATAAAACATGATTCTAATGGATGAGTAAAAATTAGTATGGATGAAATGGACACCACAAAAATAGCAAGCATGAATCTGGATTCATCCTGCCTTAAAATTAAAAAATAGCGAGGGTCAAACTGGATGCATCCTGATGTAAATTGAAAATAAGAAAGAGTATTTGAAAATTGGTAGGATGAAACTGTTTACATCTCGGCTATTTTTACATTCTCGTCCATTTAAACAGTATCAAATTTTATGAGGAATCAGATCCATTAGAGCAGCAAAGAATAGAAAGGAAAAACCACAGTAGCAGGGAAGAATAAAAGAAGAGAACAATAATAGATCCAAAAAAGAAAGAAGAAAAATCTAAAATTAAAATGAAAAAAAAAAAACTATCAAACATCTAAAAGAATCGTCCTAATTGAAGCTAATCCCCTCGTCCTACCCCTAACTCATGATCCTGGTTTGCCCCAAGCTTATCCTAAGAAGATTACTCCATTAACGAAGAAAATAGAAGAAGAAAAAAAAGGGGCGAGAGAGGCTTTTCGTATTAAGTTTTTTTTGCTTTATTTATTTTTAGTATACAATATAGGAATCTTGTTACAATATGTATCTATGCAGAAAAAATGAGGGTGTAATGAAGTGTACAAAATACTTAGTATACATGTTACAAGTATAAAATTTGGAAATAATTCTAGAAGTTCCTCGAGATTTTATTGAGAATCTCCCCCAAACAAAGTTGTCAAGGAGTCCGCGTACCTTCTGATATGATCTCGAGATCCAAGATAGATTATATTGTCTCCAACCATGATTTGGTATGTAGATGCATCTTCCGAAACTATGCCATCATAGATGCTCTCCTCCCATAACCTACTCGAGTTTTGCAAGACTTATCGTGTAGCATTTCGACTTTCTCTAACAGTTCCAATGATTACTTATCTTGAAGGTTGCTTCATGTATACATATTCATTTAAATTGCCATTTAAGAAAGCATTGGAGACAGTCAATTGTCTTGTTGCACATTTTTAATGTAGAGCCACACCAAAGTTACACCTGATGTTTGTTTCCTTAACCACATGGATAAATGTTTCCTCATAATTTATCCCATCAATTTGCTGAAACCCATTAATTGGTCACCAGTCTGGCTTTGTAAATCTCTATAGATCCATGAGACTTCAATTTACATCCCAGAAATTTATACTGGGTATAACCAATTTCCAAGTATTACTACCATGAAAAGCATCATACTCTGGTGCACAGATTGCACCGATATTGGATCCTTAACAGCCATTTCAAAAAGATTTTTGTTCAGACGGAATCTTTAAAATAACACTAAAGGCTTTTGGAACTGGATGCTTAGTGTGTATATATATGAGCCACAAAATTTGATCCTATAATCTTTGGCTTTGAAATATCATATTTGGACCTAATAAGTATTGTTGTGGGAACTGGATAAGTGGAATTCAAAGAATCAGAACGTACCTCAGTTGGAGATTGTAAACTTGATGAAGCAGGAAAAAGAGAAGCATAACTTGTTGCTGAAATAGAATCAGAATTACCACTGACAATAAGAAATAGTATAGACTTCCTTGAAGAACCAGAGTAAGAAAATACGAGCTCATTAAAGACAAGATGAATAGTAGTATAACTGGTTCCGGTATTTGGTGACGGAATTTACTGGTTTATAATAAAAAACACTAGCATTTTATTAAAAAAAAAAAAAAAAAAAAAAGCTTTACTATCTACAGGTCTTAACAACTGGTTTACCCAACCACCAACTATGTTCCTTGGACTTTTCAAAAAAAAAACAAAAACAAACTATGTTCCTTGGGAAGATAGTTGGTTCAAACAAAGTCTCTAAAATATCACTAAAAGCTTTTGGAACTGGATGATTAGTATGTATATGAGCCAGAAAATCTGAGTCAACAAGTTTTGGCTTTGCAATGCCATATATGGACCTAGTATGCATTATTCTGGAATCTGGATCAGTAGAACTCAAAGAATCACTCCTCGGTTGGAGGCTGTAAACTTCTTGAAGAATGCAAATTAGAAGTATCACTTGTTGCAGAAGTAGAATTAGAAGAAACACTAACAGGAAGTAGTAGTATAGACTTCCTTGAAGAACTATCACAAGGAAATACAAGCTAAATAAAAACAACATGAACGGTAGTATAATTGGTTTATACATATGGAATGGAACAACTGGTTTATACTCAAAACAATACTGGCACTTTAGGTAAAAAAAGGCTACCGGTCTTAACAACTGGTTTACCCACCACCGGCTACGTTAGTTGCAACTGGATGCTTAGTGTGTAGATGAGCTACAAAGTCCCACCCTACAAGTTTTGGCTCTAAAATGCCATATTTTGACCAAGTATGCATTTTTGGGGAAAGTAGAATTAAAAAAAATGGAATGTACCTTAGTTGGAAATCGTAAACTTGTTGAAGAAATTATAATAAAAGTATCACTTGTTACAAAAGTAAAATCAGAAGTACCACTGACATGAAAAAATGAAAAAATATAGACTATCTTGAAAAACCAGCATAAGGAAATACAAGCTCATTAAAGACAACATGAATGTTGAAGATTAAACCAAGATAGTATGCGGAAGTAACTAGTAGAAGTTAATGTTGTTTATGTGGAAGCAACTTGGTGAAGTTGATGTTGTCTGAGAGAAGCACCTAGTGGAAGCAGCTAGCAGAAGTTGATGCCACTTATGGAAGCAACTAGTACGAGTTGACATGAGTCTTTGTGAACGTATCAAAGTTTGGAAACTGGAGATAACTTGAGAAGCAAGTTTTAGAGTTTGGTTACGTATAGACTTTAGAATTTTCTAGAATTGTCTTTGTTTAGAGTTTGATCTTTGTTAGGAAAGTCTTTTGCTTGAGAGTTAAGTTTGTTAAACTATATATAGGTTATTGATCCATGAGTTCGAAATATATCAATAGAGAGATTTGTTTGAGTTACGTTTTGAGTTAAGTTTTCATCTGGTATCAGAGCGCTGGTATCAGATTCTAGGGCTATGGGTATATGAGTTGTTGAGAATAAGAAGATGGCAACAAGTTTAAGTTCAATCAAGGTGTCGGTGTTTGAAGGTAAAAACATTGAACACTGGAGGTTATAGATGGAGAATATTTTTATATATCAAGAAGTATAGGATGTTGTTAATACATGATATGTTAACCAGCAGAAGGAGTTGAGCTAACAAAAACTCAGCAAACTCTTTTAACAGCAAACGGAAAGAATAATTCTAAAGCTACCTATATTTTTCATCAGGGTATTCATGAATCTCTCATTGATAGAGTTATTTATATCAAAGAAGCTAAAAGAGCATGGGATGGTTTGATAAATTATTAAAAAGGATCTGACAAGGTCAAGAAGGTGAGATTACAAACTTTGAAGCGCAAATATGAGTTGTTATAGATGGAATCATCAGAGACACCATAAAAGACTCTACAATTGTAGAGAAGATCTTAAGAAACCTACCTGAGAAGTTTGAATCGAAAGTTACTGCTATTAAAGAATGTAACACAGTTGCAACTATGACTCTTGATGAGTTATTAGGTTCCTTACAAGCTTATGAACAAAGGTTAATTAAAAATACAGCTGCTGCAAAACTAGTTGAAGAAGCACTTCAAAGTCAAGTCAGATAGACTAACAATCAAGGAAGTTCTAACACTGGAGGAAGACCTAATTATGGAGGATATCAAGGAAGATATAATACTGAAGGAAGACCTAATGGAGGTTATTAGGGAAGAAGGCAAGTTAATAGAGCAAAGCTTCAGTGTTACAACTCTGGAGATTTTGGACACTTTGCTACTGACTGATCAAAACCTAGAAAGACAACTGAAAATAATTACAAAGAAAATTTCAAAGCAAATTTCAAAGCTAATATAGCTGAAAGTCAAGAAGAAGAACAAGAAGAAAAGAAAGCTGAAAACATGTTACTTGCATGTCATAAAGCAGAAGAACAACCTCATCTTAAGTGGTACTTAGATACATTGTAGAAATCATATGTGTGGCAGAAAAGACTTATTTGAAAATCTTGATGAGTCTGTATGTTCAATAGTGAAGTTTGGTAATAGTTCACCAATTCCAAGTATGGGAAAAAGAAGAATATGAATTCTTCTCAAGAATGGTTCAAAGGAATACATCATGGATGTATTTATGTACAAGGATTACATCAAAAATTGTTGAGCATGGGTCAACTGTCAGAAAGAGGATATTCTATGAACATCTACAATGGTGTTTGATTTATTAGAGATAGAAGAAGAAGACTGATAGCAAAAGTGCAGGTGACCAAAAACAGATTGTTTCCTTTTAATATTAAGCATCAAAAGGAAAGTTGTTATAGTACTCATGTGCATAAAGATTCTTGGTTGTGGCACCAAATAATGATGCATGTAAACTTTAATAGTTTACAAGTTTTAGCAAAGAAGGAGATGGTGTCAGGTTTACCATTTATTGAGCTTCCTGAATCAAGATGTGACAATTGCATCTTTTGCAAACAACACAGAGATCCATTCCCAGTGAAAAAATCTAGAAGAGCTGAACAACAGTTGGAGATTGTTCATAGTGACTTGTGTGGTACTATTGAAGTAACTTCTCATGGAGGTAATAATTATTTTATAACTTTCATTGATGATTATAGTAGAAAGGCATGGGTATATTGACTTAGACAAAAGAGTGGTGTTTTTCAAGCTTTTATAAGTTTTAAAACTTATGCTGAGAAACAGATTGGTAAGAGCATCAAGATACTGAGAACTGATAGAGGAAAAGAGTATATTGTTGTTGACAGTTTCATGGAAGAACATGGTATTTAACATCAGTTAACTGCTAGATATACACCACAACAGAATGGTGTTGCTGAAAGAAAGAATAGAATCATAATGGAGATGGTAAGAACTATAAGAAGAGCAAAGAATCTACCAAAGAATTTATTGGGTTATGCAGTTGATTGTGCAGTTTATTTACTTAACAGATGTCCTACAACTAGTTTGTATAACTAGACACCAGAAGAAGCTTGTAGTGGTACAAGACCAAGTGTAAGACATCTGAGAATTTTTGGTTGCATTGCATATGCACATGTACCTAAAGAACTTAGGAATAAATTGGATGATAAGAGTGAGAAGTCTATTCTTGTAGGTTATAGCTCAGTAACCAAAGGATATAATCTGTTTAATCCAGAAACAGGAAGAGTAATAACTATTAAAGATGTGATATTTGATGAAGATTCACAATGGGATTGGAATGCAACAACAGTAAAAAAAACCGTCAGAATAGCACCGGTTACAGTTAAAGAACAAGTAAGAACTCAGAATGATGTTTTAGAACATCAAGAAGAAGTAAGAATTGATGCTGCACCATAACAAGAAGAAACTACAAGACCAAGAAGAAATATTGTCATACCATCACGTATATGATTATGTGTTAACTAGAGATGATGAAGAGACAAATGATGAAGTAATTAACTTTGCACTCTTTGGAGATTGTGATTTTGTAGCTTATGAAGAAGCTTCTAAAGAACAAGGATGGATATAAGCCATGGATGCAGAATAGAAGTCTATTGAGAAGAATAATATTTGGGAACTTACTGAACTTCCACAAGGTAAGAAAGCAATAGGTGTTAAGTGGGTTTACAAGACAAAGTACAAATCAGATGGTGAAGTAGAGAGATTAGAAGCAAGATTGGTTGCAAAGGGATATAAACAGAAACAAGGAATAGATTACTCAAAAGTGTTTGCACCAGTTGCAAAACTTGATACAGTACGTATGATTATTGCTTTAGCTTCTCAGAAGCATTGGAAGATTTTTCAGATGGATGTGAAAAGTGCATTCTTGAATGGTATACTAGAATAAGAAGTTTATGTTGAATAACAGGTTATGTTATGGAGGGGAAGGAGAATCAAGTATTCAAGATAAGTAAATCTTTGTATGGTTTAAAACAAGCACCACGTTCTTGGTATACAAGAATAGATTCATACTTCATTGAGAAAGGTTTTACAAGATGTCCATACGAGCATACACTGTATTTGAAAGCTGATTCTCTTGGCATTCATATTATAGTTTGTCTATATGTGGATGATCTTATATTCACTGGTAATATCTCAGAGATGATTAAAGAATTCAGATAGGATATGGTGAAGGAGTTTGACATGACAGACCTTGGATCAGTGTCATAGAGTGGCCGGTACCAAAATGAGTAAAGGCCTTGCGCAGGTTTTTTGGTATCACAGGGTATTACTGGAAGTTTGTGAAAGGGTATGGTATTTTGGCTGCTCCTCTAACACATTTATTAAAGAATAATGCTTTTACTTGGAGTTCTGATGCCACACAAGCTTTTGAGAACCTTAAGAAGGTACTTACACAGTCTCCGGTCTTAAGATTACCATATTTTCTAAAGAATTTGTTCTTGAGTGTGATGCGTGTGGTGTGGGAATTGGTGCCGTTCAAATGCTAGAGTATCAACCTATAGCATTTTTTAGTCGGGAGTTAAAAGGACGAAAACTTTCACTTTCTACCTACGAGAAAGAGATGCTTGCACTAATAAGATCAGTACAAAAATTGCGTTCATATCTTTTGGGTCGACGTTTCATAGTCCACACAGATCATCAGAGTTTGAAGTATTTGCTTGAACCAAAGATTACAACACCAAATCAACAACGTTTGCTGCCGAAACTCCTTAGATTTGATTATAAAATAGAGTATACGAAGGGGACTGATAATCAAGCTGCCTATGCTCTATCTCGATATGCAGAGTATGAATGTTTAGCAGTTTCGCTTGTAAAGTGAGATTGGTGGGCAGATCTCCAACAAGAGGTACTTAAGGATCCATTTTATGTTACCATTCAGGAATTGGTTACTTCTTGTAAAGTTGGATCAGAAAATTATCGCTTAAAGGATGGAGTTTGGTTTCTTAAGGGAAAGATTTTGTTAAGTCCTTCTTCGCCCTTGATACCACATATATTAAGTTCAATGCACGCCTCTCCATCTTCTGGTCATTCGGGTTATAAGATGACAATTGCAAGGGTTCGCAATTCTTTCTATTGGAGGGGAATTCAGTCAGCCATTTGTGAGTTTGTCCATAATTGCCAGGTTTGTCAAGTTTCTAAATAGGATAATACAAAACCAGCCGGTCTATTGCAGACTCTTCTTATTCCTGAGCACATTTGGACAGACATATCAATGGATTTGATCGACGCGTTGCCTCTAAACTGAGGTAAATCAGTCATTTATGTTTTGGTTGATCGGCTTTCCAAGTATGCCCATTTTATTTCGCTCAACCACCCTTATACTGCTGTCACTGTTGCGCAAGCATTTTTTGATAATATTGTTAAGCTTCATGGAATTCCAAAATCTATAGTTAGTGATAGAGATGCTGCATTTATTAGCCGTTTTTGGCATGAACTCTTTCGTCTCTACGGCACACAACTTTGTATGAGTACTAGTTATCATCCACAGACCGACGGACAGACAGAAGTTGTAAACCGCACATTGGAGACTTATTTGAGGTGTTTTGTTGGTGATAATCAGAAACGTTGGGTTGACTGGCTTCCTATGGCAGAGTATTGGTATAATACATCTTGGCATTCTTCTACAAAAATGCCGCCCTTTGAGGTAGTTTATGGCAGAAAACCGCCTTCATTTTTATCATATGTTCCAGGGTTAACAGAGGTTCAAGCCGTCGATGATATTATGCGGGAAAGGCAACAACTTCTCTTACTTCTTAAGAAAAATCACGTTGAAGCACAAGCACGGATGAAGAAGAACGCAGATCTTAAGAGAGTTGATAAAACATTTGCAGTAGGTGATTGGGTTTATCTTAGGTTATAGCCATATCGCCAATCTTCCTTGGCTCTCCGACGTGCAATTAAGTTAAGTCCTCGTTTTTACGGCCCGTATAAGGTGATCAAAAAGATTGGAGCTGTGGCCTATCTGTTGGATCATCCAGGTGAATCCAAAATACATCCTGTATTTCATGTTTCTTATTTTAAAAAGTGTTTGGGTCCTCTACAATAGCATCAACAACATATGCCTCCTGTGAACGAAGAACTGGAAATCCAACCTTATCCCGGAGCTGTTTTAGCTGAAAGAATTATTCGTAAAGGAAATCTGACATTTCGGAAATTGTTGGTCCAGTGGAAACAAACTTCTGTTGAGGATGCTGCTTGGATAAATTATAGAAAGTTTGTGTACCGTTATCCGCAGTTTACCTTGAAGACGAGGTTCACTAGTGGAAAATGAGTTTTATAAGTCTGTTTGGGCTTCGTAAAAACGACTTCCAAGGGATTTCTTAATGAATTGGGCTTTCCTAGGTAGACGTTTTATACGAAAAACAAAATCGAGTTTCCGAGGAAGACGTTATGCTAGGGGTAGTTTTGTTAATAAAATGAACTTCCTAATAATATCTTTTATTTCTTTCGGTTTCGATCTCCCATTTGCAATCTCACTGTTTTCTCGTTACCTGCTTCTCATCTTTTTCTTCTTCTTCTTCTCATTTGATTGGTGGAACTGAAACCCGAACTGCATACTAATTTGTTAGGGTTTTAGTTTGTTTTTATCAATCGATTCTCGTTACCAATCAATCTTTCTATTATTTATGTTTCAATTTCATCGATGTTAGGGTTTAAAAAAAAACTTCTTATTGATGTAAAAGATTTCAAATGGCCAGAGCATTTTGACTTGTTTCAAAATAACCAAAAGCCCCAAAAGTGGTCTACTTGACGCCTAAACTAACAGAATGGGGCATTTTGACTTATTTCAAAATGGTCGGGGCATTTTCACAAGATGACCCCCGATTTTGGGGCATTTTCACTATTGTCCATTATTATATATAACCCAAAATAATAAAATAATCGTTATATCCCTAAATCAACATCATCAATAACAACAAAAAGAAGCTAATTATCTAATTAAATTTATGTAAGATATTTGACATAGTAGATGTTTTTGAAGAAGAATCAATACCCTCAATCAATTTTAGTGTAATCATGATTGAGAAGAAAAATACATCATCTTGGAGATTTTGTTTTATAGATTATGTTTATGGATTTCTAGGAGAATTGTCATAGGAAAAGAACTAAACCTTAGTATTGATGTTGTTGTGGAGTATTTTTAAGAGAACAATTAGATATACACCCCGAATAATTTTAATGTTATCATGATTAATAAAAAATTATTTTGGAGAAAATTATAATTAGAGTTTATTTTGTTTTGTGGGAATTAAGAGTTAGGGTTTATATACAATTGTTCAATTTGTGAGAATACTAAAAGAACAATCATAATTAATTTTAAGTATGATTAAGAAAAAAAATTAGGGTTTATTTTGATTTTCAGTAAGAGGGAGATTTAAGTACTTGTTTGGTGTATTTACCTAAAATCGGTGAGAGGCTAACGTGGGATTCTTGGGTTTCTGGAGATTTAAGGTTGAGCATGAACAGTTTTCGCCTAAACCAAGCACAATGGTCGAACAAAGGCTGCTTCAGTCACAGGAGAGGTTAGGGCTGGTCTTAGGGAGGGAGGGAGGCAGATGAAGAGAAAGATCAGAGAATTCTACGGTTTGAAAAAGAATTACTCTGAGAGGTTAGGAGAAAGTTTTATGTTAGCTTGAAGAAATAGATGACCCATTTATAGATGAAATCTCTAATCTCAGGTCGGTGAAGATAAGGATTGCTTGTCGTGCCGTGCGGAGCAATTCTCCCACCTCTTCAGAAATATATAGGGATAAACTAGGTTGTGTTTATCTCATTATTCCACCGCCTTTACTCTCTTCTGCAGTGAGAAATAGGCCGGGTATTTCTCACACGTGTCTTAGACCGCCATACCAAAACCCTAATTGTTATCCCCCCATTTGTGTGAAGCTGAGTCATCCTTTGTGATGATGTGTTGAGAGAGAGAAATATTCTCTTTAGCCGAGTTGGCCGAGATAGAGAGATATTCTCTGATTTGTGAGAATGACTAGGATGAATCATGTGAAAATGCATTGAATGCCTCAAGAATCGTGTGCAAAGTGTGAGGGGAGCTGAGGTTGAGCTCCCTCTCTCCATGGACGGTCACATATGTCATGTAGGACCGTATTATTGCTTGTGGGTCCCTTTGTTGAGCAAGCGGAGCTCAAGAGAGCCTATCCACATTTTTGGATAAACATGTATAGTTCAGGCTCAATTTACTAGTCGTGAGTGTGTTTTGAGAGGCTGAGAAATAAGATTGAGCCCTAGGTAAGGCGTATGAATAGATCATGGGGAATATTCGACCCTTTCTGAGATTTCCCGAGAGATTTGAATCTCACTGAGATTTTGTGGAGAGATGTGAATCTCTCCGGCATTTTAAAAAGAGATGTGAATCTCTCTTAGATTTTGCAGAGAGATGTGAATCTCTCCGGGATTTTGAGGAAAGATGTGAATGTCTCAGGGATTTTGCGGAGAGATGTGAATCTCTCCAGGATTTTGGGGAGAGATGTGAATCTCTATGAAGATTTTATTGACGGATCCGAATCTCTCTTTGGTCAGCTGGGACTCATCCTGAAGAGAGAGAAAGGACTTTGTGCGTAAGATTGATGTCCTTGCGAGACTTTGGCTCACTTGTATTTGACCAGCGTATCCTGTAGAGATGTGCTACGAATCAACTGTGTCCATATGATGTGGCCGACAAGACCAATGTATCTCGAAAGGATGTTCTAGGAGTCTGTCGAAAGGGCCGGAGGCAGAATAACCAATGTATCTCGAGGGGATGTACTAGGAATTATTCGGAAGCCTCGGTAAATCGAGTCATAGCTTAGAGTAGACATGACCAGTGTATCTCGCGATGATGTACTAGGAATCAGTCTTTGATCTCAAATAGGGTGAGTTGTGCTTATAGGAGCCATGTATGTCTTTGCTCTAAGTCTACAGAGCCTACATGACTAGCAGTATCTCGTCGAGGAAGTATATTAGGAATCATGGCATCACAATCAGCTGCATCTCGTGAAGACATGTTGGAATTGTGGTTGTTCTGGTTCATAAGTCTGTCGGGGGACGTTTTACGCTCTACAAAACCTACGTGACCAGCAGTATCTCGTCGAGGATGTGCACTAGGAATCACGGGGACGTATACCAGAAATCTTGGCTATGGGTGCCTTGAGGACCAAGGGCTTAATCTCTCCCGTGAGAGTTGAGTTTTGTCTATGGTCTTGAAATGACACTTTTTCCCTTTATCCAAATTTCACCATCTACATTTGGTTTTTCATTTTAACTTTTGGCTTTTCATTTTAACTAAAAACTTTTTGGGTTATGGTTAATAAATATGTGGGCTATATTTAAGAGAAGCCATATTTATTTGATATTGTTCATTCAAAACCTATAAACAATTCTGATTCCTAAATGTGACTACTCAAAATTATTATAGAAATAATATAAATTTTAAGATATTACGGAATACTTATAGAATAATATAAATTTTAAGATATTCCAGAAGGTTCCAGCTATTTTACACCCACATTTTTCCTCTTTGCCACCATCATGAGAATTTATAAGATAAATATGTTTTTCAATTCTATTTTTTCCTATTTACCACCTGTTAAAGTCAAATTAAATCTGACCATAACTATCACGTACAACTCTTATTTATCTTCCTCTCCATTAATTTCTGTTTTCATTAAAAAAATCTATCCATTGACAACC